>PVJI01011695.1:0-54927 GCA_004026765.1 Micronycteris hirsuta
ATAGTGTTCATTATACGTTTATTTGCATTAACTCTGATATTGAGCTCAATTGCTGAGATTTTGGCAACCTTTAAATTTTATGCCTGAGCTGAATGTCTCAGCCACCCTCTGGTTCTGCCCTGATCAGATAGGATCTTCAGTCAGATGACTCTACCAGTATAAAGAAAATATACTGAAATACGCTATTAAAATCTGCACAATTAGCATTCTCATTTAAATTAAAAATGATTATAGTACATTAGTCAATCTTCCCTTTATCACATGCACTACCCATAATTCAATTTCTAAAGCAGGAGTCTCCCTTTGATCTCAGATTAAAAGAGTAGAGAAAGCAGAGGAGGAGGCGGAGGGGTACAGTGACCTGTGTTTGCTAAACGTCACCTAAGAGTGAAGGCACCAGGTGGACAAGGATGCAGGCGAGTTAAGCCCCACTGGGCTGGAATCAACACCACTCACAAAGTCACGCGGGGCAAATGTTTGGCGTGATCTGCCGTGGGTCACACGTGAAGTCCCTCAGCATCACGTGAGGAATGTGCTCAGTAAACCCATGTTGCTGTTCAAGAGAAATGACTGGGTTTCAGGGACAGACAGTCCATGTATAAAGGACTATAAATTGGGTAAACAGAGGGGGCTTAATAAGTGTAGACAAGGATGGCTGTAGCAAAAATAGTAAGAAAGAAACCCATGATAAGATTGGGAAGCAGGTTAGTGTCAGACCAAGGCCTTAATTTATATTCTAGGGGCAAATGCAAGTGGTTAGATTCTTTTAAGCAGAGAATAATATAATGAAATTGCATTGAAACTAATTACCTTCCAGGGATATGAATGATGGACTAATGAAGAACACTTTCCAGTGAGGAAGCTGACTCAGAGTAGGATGACAGGGTTGGGATAAAAAGGGTCAACCTGCTGAGACACGTGACAAAGGCAGCCTCCACCTGACTTAGAGGTTGAGTGTGATCAGGCAACTGGACATTGGGTGGGCATTGCCTGGAGCGCAGGTGGCAAACCCAAGGCCTGCAGGCTGAATCCAGCCCTCTACCTTGTTTTATCTGCCTGGCCCCTTGTTTCTGTCCGGGGGCAGCGCCGAGCTCTCGCTTAACTGTTAAGGAGCAGTTCCATCTGTACCGTCCTAAGATGACACTCGGCTTTTGGAAGGCAACCACGAGGATGACGTGCCCCCAGTGAAAATGAGTTTGACGCCTCTGGCCCAGAAACAGAGAAGGAGAAAAAAACACCTCGTACCAAAATGTCAAGAGTTTAATACAATTAGTTATGTATGGTTTTGTCATTACCTTAAAAATAAAGCAACAACAACAAAAAAATGGAGGACCAAAGACAATGGCATGTCACTGGAATTTAAGCACGGGCACGATGGATTTATATATAGCATTTGAAGAGGCACCAGGGGAAATATGGCAACTGCACTGGTGACTGAGAACAGGACCAGCTCTGAAGCGAGCACAGGGTGAGCAAAGAAAGGGGACCAAGACAAAAGCCTGAAGAACTCCAACATTTAAAGTTCATTCGAGAAGCCAAGCAGCCAGAGCAGGTGGTGAAAAACCAAGCAATGTGCCGTCACTACAAGCAGGGACAGAACGCTTCAGTAAAGGTGGCAATATTCAGGAGTGTGCAATGGTTCTGAGAGTTCAAATAAGAACTTCAAAATAAGCTTGCCCAATTTTCTCCCTCTGAAAACTCTGATGACTGCATGTCTTGCAAATACCAGCAGATGAAAAGCCGGCCAGGGCCGGGCTGGTCATGCCAGGCCCTACGGAACAGCCAACCTTTACGCCATTTTCTCTTAGTGCCAGTAAATGCGAACGGGGCTCATTCACCTTCCGCTTCACTTTCAGAATTTCTGTGGGCTAGCAATGCAAAAAATCAATATTTTTCTATGAAATTAAAGAAGATGTGCATATTGTGGAGAGCTATTCTGTGTCTTGCATGGATATCAGTTTTATGTACTCCAAAATTAACTTGCGGGGTCAATGTGTCCTGGGGTTCAATGAACAATGTGACCTTCAGCCCATATAGATCGGCGACATTTAGCATTATTGGATTGGGCCTCATATAAAAGTCAAATAAATCCTTTCCATTGCTCCAGCCTTCTTCCAAATAGAGGTAATCAACCTGCAAAGCCATTTATATTATAATTTTTAAGACGTAGTTTTCCCTGTGACTTGGTCACACCATCTGAACTATGGTTTTCCATTTCTGCATCTAGTTTAGACAATTACCAAGGGCTGCTGCTGACTGAGACTCCATCCTGGGTGATGGGGACGCGCGGTGGATGGGTCTGGGTCTTCGTTCCCAAGGAGCTCACCGTCTGCTCAGCAATCAGGCTAAGTACGTAAACCGCTTTCATGAAATCACACATTTCAGCCTTTCATTAGATTCCTTTTGTCTAGTAGACAGACTACCATATGGTTTAAGGGTCTACTTGGATTCTATGCCAACCAAGAATTTAGCTGAACAGCAATAGTCTGGCTCCTCTGACTTTAACAAAAGAATCCATTGAAATGGGGATTCTGTTTCTTAGAAATATCACCACAGAGGTCTGTAAGAACAGGGCTTTTTTTTGTAGTTTTAAAATTTCAAGATTTATTCAATTATCGAGTCTGTCTGCATAAATCCTAAGAGCCTCTCTTTTCAGATTCAGGATCATCACCAACAGATGATGGAAGGTTTTGAAATGCTGTGGAAATCAGAGATCATTACAGTCAACAGGCCAGCCACACCTGTTGGGTTATGCTGTGATTTCTTAATTTCATTGTTGTTTTAATTAAATGTTAAGGATAATAATGGAATAAATACTTGCTTATAGGAAACATACAGTGTATAGGAATTCTAAGAAGAGAGTAAATAAAAACCAACACTCCTTGGGTGAGACTTAGGAAAGGCTGGATTTGGGAATGTGGTCCTGACAAGAGGCCACCCCCTAAAGCAGACGATGCTTTTCTTTTCAGGAAATCAAAGTAAACACTTCCTTCTAATAATATTCTGTGTCCAGTACGTCCTCACTGAATGCCATCAATAGGCTCTCAGAAATGCAGGGAAACCATGTATATCAATTTTGCCACCGGCTAATTGATATTTAAAAAAGTTACGTTCCTACAGCATCTCATCAGCGGTGTGGCAAAACCGCACTGAACAAAGCCACATTACTCAAGGATCTGCTGTAACGCGCAGTAGGTCACCAAGTGTGTTTTCAAACAAAATTCTTTTACGTAAGCACCCAATTTTTGACTAATAAGTTAAAAAATGCATAGAAGTTTGCCTTGCGAACGGCAACAAGCATTGGTCCTCTAAGTTATTACTGGAGCAAATGAGTGCCGTTCACTCAAGACCCTCCGCCCCACAGCATGGTTGTCAGGGTTCTCACCTGAGGCTGCATATCAAAGTCACACGTGAAGGTTTCATGGAACACATGTGTGGAGTCCACCCCTGAGACTTAGGCTCACTGAAGAGTCACTGGAGTCAAGGATGCTTACATTTTAAAAGCTCCGCCAGTTGGGACTGCCATCGGAACCACTCACTGGAAACGGCGGCTAGAGTACTATTTTTAAAATACAATCACCTGCTTTATCATTTAGGCTTGTAATTACACTGTAAGGTAATGTGGGTATTATTTTTAGCTGAGAATATCTTGTTTTGAGAAACACCATGCTGTGCTCACTTGCACTTTCTTAATAAATCAGGAATGTGAGACCCGGATCCACGTAAGCCTGCCTTTTTATTCCATTATAACCACTGTCTGTGAGGTTGTATTTGTGGGATGTAAATGGATAGGAACATGGATATCTATTATGAAAATATATAGGTAGATAAGTAAATAGATAAATAGAAGTAGGTTTCCCCAAAGGATTCAGTTTACAGAACATTGTTGACAAATTACTTGAACTGTTAGAGTAGGTAGCTAGTTAGTTATAAATAAAGGAAGGGAGCAAATGGAATCAGACATTAAGCTAGTAAACTAGGGAGCTGTGAAGGGACATTGGGCCTGATTTATTATGAAGCCTCCCCAGGGGACCGCAGAATCCTCTGCCCTCGTGACTCAATCCCTGACGTGGGCAGGAAGGATGGTTACCAGTCACTAGCCGAGATTACCGAGGGAGGAATAAAAACATAAAAACAGCAGGGGAAACTCCTTTTAGAGGCATGCGCGGTAAGAGCGAAGATGACGACCAGAAGGGAGAGGAATCTAGCTTGGGAAAAGGACCCAACTCAAGCCCACGAAGGACTGGGAAACACATTGGTTAATTTGAAAGCCAGCTGGCTCCTTTCCAGGCCTGAGATAATATAATCAAATCTTAACAGAGGCCTCCCCAGGGAGCAGGCATGTATTTGTCCATTTATTCACATGCTCTCTCTCCGTAGCAGCCGCAGGGGGCCCGACAGCCAACCCAGGCCCAAGCGCAGGCTCCCAGCACATGGGCTCGGGCTCACGCAGGCTCCAAGTGTGGGCTGAGCCCTGGCCCACTGGAACGCAGCCTAGAATAGGGAGTAAGCTAGCCGGACGGGAACAGCGGCTGAACGGATGGCGCATAGTCTCTGGAACCGAGCCCTGTGTTTGGGTTTGGTGAAGACGAGGCTGGACTTCTTCCACAGCGGGACAGAGCTGGACCACCTGGCGGAGGGTCAGACACCGACTCTGGGCACAGCCCTTTGTGTTAGCTCCAGCTTCAGTGAACCTTACCACTGTACCTCATCCTCCTGCTCATGGTCCCTGAAATCCTTTCCTTGCAACACTGTGAGAACCCCCTTCCACTGGCAACAGGGTAACCATTGGTCGTCCCAAGCAGGGACCACCGGAAGAAGTATACAATCCACCGCTGTCGGCAGTGAGCTAAAGCCAGCCGGGGGGTGGGGGCACTGACGGGCGGAGGGCCGCACTAAGAACCCTCCCTTGGCAGCCAAGGGTTCTATTCCGTGGGGCTGCAGGGCTGGACTATTCTAGCTACTACCGGCATAATACTTTCCTGCTCCTCGGTATTTTCTTTCCTCTTGGGTTTGGCCTTGGAAACTAAAGACCGAATTAACAAGTTGGCAAAAACTAAAAAGTGAGCTTCCTAAGTTTGACACATCGCATTACAGGAAGAAGCATTTTCACATTTATCAAACTGTCTCATCGGGGTAATTTTAGTTTCCTGGGATGGCTTGGCTGGCACGAGAAACACTCCGCCAGCTGCACTGTTTTCTTCGCTGGTGCTCGTCAGAGGAGCCACCTGTCTGCCCAGCTCAGCTGCCCCGGACTGGCGCAAGAGGGGAATAACGCGGGAGAGGAGGAGGCTGGCTTTGCAGAGCCATTAAAATGACAACCATCGATGGTCCGAGCTTCCCAGCCAACTGGTTTAAAAAAAAAACAAAACAAAAAAAACAAAGCTTCTCCGTTTAAGATGGGATCTCTATTTGTACGCTTGGAATCTGATTAGCTTAAGAGGGGGGAAAAGTCATAGTTCTTCAAAACTCAACCAAGACGCTAAAACGCTTTATTTTTTCAACAGACTGTGTTCCATTAGAGGATAAGCTTAAAGAGAACAGACTCGTGCTTATTTTGTTTCTCTTATATCTTCAGTAGGTAGAAGTATAACTAAGATGCGCCTTCTGATATACAGTATACAAATAAATGAGGCAAATAGTTTTTCTTCTCCAACAAGTTTATACTAAAGAGTGACCTTTTATTACCCCAACGCTATAACAGCAGTGACTGAATTTTAAAAGGAAAATAGCCATAGCCAATGCAGTAATGCACAGAACAGCACCAGCAGCTCAGGCATCGTTATGATAGTAAATGAAGATTCAGCGAATGTGTCCGCAGAGCCCTTTAAACCCGTACAGCTCCTGACCTGGTGAGTGCCCTTGCACTGATATATCCTAAAAGGATAATCCTCAGTTTGGGAGAACAGTTGTCACATACTCACAATTTTTATGGTTTCATGTATAAACAGGTTTTTATTTTAGGTAGAACGAGCACAAACTTAAAAAACCGGCAGCGGAAAATGATTAAAATGTGCAATATAGGACAACTATTAAAATGATGTGGCCATAACCTGCATTATCCTGGGAGTTTGAAATTCCACATTTTCCATAACAACCAGGAACCAACCCAAGTCTCTGAATTTTTCAAATTAACTCATACAGGTGAAGGGGGACTGTACGTGGCGGTAAACTCCCCTTCTGAACTGCCGTCCAGGGCAAAACGGAGCTGGGGTATTATTCCACGTCCTAGGTCCCAAATGGTGAAACTGGGTATCTGAACGAGGCCAAGACTGATCACGGGTGGCAAAGTGCAGAATCAATAAGTACCCAAAAAGCTTCCACAGAGGAAAGCAGAGCTGGACAAATCCTCGGTGCAATGATCAGGGAAGAGAAGAGAGAGGCGTATCTCGGGCAAGGTGGTAGCGACTAGGGCAAGGTAAAATAGACTCCTTGTCGGGCACACGGTGGGGTGTAGCGCAAAACAAGAGGCCAGTCTACTTACCTGGCAATGTCGCTGGGGTGTACGGAGAGTCAGGAGAAATAGGTCAGTAAGTTGTGCTGAGAACAGAGAGGTGAGACAGGACAAGGGGCAAACTCTCCCCCTGCCTTTGGCTCTCTTCCCACGAGCGTTTCAGTGAGGCACTACTTAAGGCACTGATTCCAGAGAAACAAACCACTGACCTGCTCCCTGCGCTGTCCAGCGTAATTCTTCTTCGAACGGCAGGAGGACCGCTCATACCCAGGCTCCGAGGGAAGGGCCAGGGGAAAGCTTCTTGGGGAAACCCACAGCACAAGCTGAAAGTAGGGAAAGGAAACTAGGTTCCGTTAGATAAGTTTAGGGAAATAAACTATATTACTGGGGCGGCGGGGGGAGCTTGCAACTTTGCAAGTTGATGCTGACATTCGGTTTCCAAACAGAGTGTGCAGAGCCAATTCTGTGGTCTGAGTTTCCTCACACTGTTACTGATTGTGTCTGTACACAAGTGCTTTGTATTTACCTGGAGGGTAAACGCCTTACAGATCAGCACCGTGCCTTACACTGAGAATCTGTAGCATAGTGTATGAAATTGTACGATAATTTTAACATTTTGATCATGATGAACTGTAAGGATTCTGATAATGATATGTACTTGGGATCTATTTTTATGTAAATTTTATAGTTTATTAAGAAATACTTATTATCTGCCCTGGCTACATCTGAGGAACAATGAATACCTATTTTAATGAGTTATAACCGTATCTTATTTTCCTGGTACTTTCCATTTTAGAGACTGGTTTTACGTTGACTGGAGTCATGATAATTATATGAACGCCCGTTTGTTAGTGTCTGAGGAGAACCCACAGGACTGCGGCAGGAAAAGCGATAACCTCGGAGAGCCGTCTGCATGTTCTTACTAATCCTGCCAAGTTTGGGGGCAGTGCTCTACGGCCAAATGTGAGTAAATGAAAACACTCATCCCACGTGGACGGTGGCAGTGAGAGGTGTAAGGGAGCTACGTGTCTGGCGGAAACCTCGAGAGCTTTGTAGAAACAAATCCAGAAGCCTATTTCTGTGGACACAGCCAAGATCATGGGGTCAAGCAGTGGACTGCTATTAAATGCAATGGCCCTGCTGGCTCGGCGATGCCCCGTGTACTCACCACCTGTGCGTGAGAAGCGAGGAAGTGACAAGCCAGCCAGATCCAAGGCCCCAGACGTTGGGGGTCTGGCTCAGGAATTGGGCAAGGATAATTCGAGGGGTGAAGAGGATCAGAAAATACCTGTGAGAGGGGCCGGGGTAAGCAGAGGCTGATGGGAAGCGATCTTATATGATTAATGCGTGGCGTGCTGACCTGGCACCAAGAGACCACCAAGGCACAGATGTCAATTAAACACGGCGACCCCCCGAGAGGAGAGCGATTGTATCGCGCAGTCACTTTGTCCCCATTCAAACCATTATTCTGCCTTTACAACACTCTCATTTGAGAAACTGTCCTGAAGATGAAACGATCGCCGTGGTTTCTGTGCTCCCCGCGCAGTCCTGTTAAAAAGTAAGCACTCCTGTCAGCTTTCCCCCGGCACTTCCTAGCAACAGCAGCCTGTCGATGATATTCCAGAGAACCACAATATGGTGATGGGGACGAACGCGACAGGCAGCGACACACGGAGGGTTGTAGGAGCAGGCCATGGGGGTCGTGGCACAGGCCGTCGGCAAAACTGACTGCCCCGTTCTCGTGTATTCACAAAATGCTTGCTCTCCGGGTCAGACGGGGTATGTCTATGGGGGGAGGAATCACTTCAAAGGGCTGGTGGCTTTAACGGCTGAAAAAGTCCTCAATAACTCTCCTTCCAGGACACAATTTCAGAGATCAAATCTTGCAGCTCATTACAGCACCAGGACTGGAAGACCGTGGCTTTGGGTGATGGAGGATGTTTATGGGCTGCCGTTTGGTCGTCGGCTTTAATGACAACTCTCCTGCCTCTTAATGTCTCAGCAGTTATTTTTTATAGCCTGCTTGGATACTATTCTAATTGTTAATGCTCATTACTCCAGGGAAACATCGCTGGTTTTTCCCATCTTACTGGGAGATGAATGTGGCTCCGCTGTGAACAGACTTTACAGAGAGGGGAGGTACCGCTGCAACCTGGGAAGACAACGGGAGCTGGCTCACCTGCGCACTGGCTCCGTGACCTTGGGCAGGCTGCGCCCTCTGTAAGACTCTTTATCTAACTGATGCTGGGGACGGTCCCTGCTCTTCTTCTCTTACCGAGTCATCTATGACCCGTCCTCCCCCTGGTCTTTGACCTCTCATTCTTCCAGCCACTGTGGGGGGCCCAAGTATTCACAATGTCATGTAGCACTTCTTTGGAAAGAAATCTGGGTTTATTTTCTACTGAAACAAAACTCACTCCCTATGATTTGCTATCGCTGACTTTAGAGACGAGATCTTTGTTTCTGCTCCCTTGGTCTTGGGGACCTGCATGAACATTACTCGGTTATGTAACTTACCTTCTCAAGGGGCTACATAGCAGGATCTCTCCCTGAACTCCCCAGATGGGGCAGACCCACCCACTCAAATTACAGTCACATGATTTCAAATCCCTCACCAGTTCCTTCCACCCTCCCTCATACCCCAACAGGAGGTGGATTTGATCATCCTAACAGTCAAACAGAATAATCATTATTAAGGCATTCTGGGGATGAGGGGCCAGGTCCAAAGCATATGGGTGAGGACAGATGATGATATTTGTCAATTATTTATAAAGCCTCCTATGTAAAGAGGTTTTATGTGTGTATGCGTGTGTTTTACAAATATGGAATAGATATGACCAACTAATGTAAATTATTTGGAAGATATCAACCACAGCTCCTTCCTTGATGCAAACTAGAAAGGAAAAGGTAGAAGGAAAGGTTCTGAGGAATCTCAGGTGAGGAAGGAGAATGTAACTCATGCAGAGCCCCTCCCTCAGTGACACAGTGTCACAGCAGGAGACAGGAGTAGGTCATCCAGGCCCTTGACACAGGGTCTCCCCCCTTGGCAAGAGGAGAGAAGGTGGGAGGGGGCATCTTCAAGGTGCTGCTGGAGGAAAACCACAGCCAAACCAGCCACGTGCTAGTCCAGATTATTGACGGCACTCATCTCTGAAGTAAGATTCAATTATACATTCCTGGATTTACTTCTTTCCTGTCGTTGATCTAATGATGTCTCGCAATTCCAGAATAGTTCTTCCAGCCCACCATGCCACTAAAATAAACAAAGAAATATGCTAGTGAAGAGGTGACTAGAGAGACTCTCAACTATAAGCAACAGAGAACTTGACTCAAAGGAAGTCCAAATTCATTAACATGGCCACGATCCCAGCTTCTCTGTCTCTGATGTTCTGTCTTGAGCATGAGTTTCCACCTAAGCCAACTGCCTATATCTTAATAGGGAGACCAAACAACCTGGTTTTCTGGGAATGGCCAGTCTGTAGCTTTTACCCAGTAAAATCATCAACAGCTCTCCCTTGCATTTGGCAGTGTCCTGTTTTGATAGGTGATGAATTGTGAGGTCACCTGCATCACACTTGTGCTGCCAGTTGCAAATAGGGATGCGTTGCTTCCATATCCAGCAGAAGGAGAGATGCTCTCCTAGAAAAATGAGAACTAACCGTAGGCCTCCAAACACATCTTTTATTATCTATTTGACCCCAATTATGATATCAGGGATGCAACATTTATTATAACAAGGGGACCCATCCTGGAGCTGGGATCGAATCCTGAGCTACACAAGCTGCAATAAGAGGAGTGAATCCCTGACTAGCGTTAGAGACTGCTACCTCATTGTAGTCATTTCTCAACAATGAAGTCGCCTGCTATGATGACACTGAGACTGTAGAACTCCAACCAGATTATGGACCGGGGGACTTCAGTGCAGGGGAACGATGGTGCCTTAATTACTCTGTGTTTCCGCATGCAGCCCAGGACTGTAGAGCAGTAGCTGCTTAATGTATGTTTGTTGACTGACTAACTGAAGGACCAACTCCCATGCCCTTTCACTCAGATTTTGCTCATTGTACCCCAGGGACATAACAAAGTTAACACAAAAACCTCAAATAAAAAATACGGACGCCCTCATGTAAACCACATCAACAGTGTCTGTTCCATCACAATAATCGCAGCCCAACCCTTCCTGTGCGGAATCTGAGTATTTCTCCGGTAGCGCTGTCATCCCCACTGAACTCTACAACGTCTGTCTGGGAAAGTCCAGCCATCGTTAATGTAACAAGAACAGTTAGTGCAATATCGATGTCGCCTGGCAGCCAAGGAGAGTGGACTGGAATGTGCCTGTGTGAACAATGACAACTTCACTGTACTAGTCAGTGGGGTGGTAGATGCCACTGAGTGAGCACATGTACTGTGTGGTTGTCACATTCAAAATGACTGAGTGATTAGAGCAATGAACCTGCATTGAAGTTTGTGTTAAGATTGAACATTCCTCTGTGGAAACTATTCAGTGGTTCAGGGTCTTTCAGAGATGATGCAATGAGTGCAGCACAAATAAAAGTGTGGCACAAACGTTTTCAGAGATGGTCGAGAATCTGTTCAGAGTGACCCACGCTCTGGAAGGCCTGCAGCAAGCAGAACACCTGAGAGTGTTGAATGCGTACGGGCTGCAATCAGCTAAGATCAGAGACTGACAGTGTGAGAACTGGAAGCTGACCTGGGGATTCCAAAAACCGTGTCTGAGACTTTGGTCCAGGATCATGGCATGAAACGTGCCGTGGCGAAATTCGTTCCGTGGCTTCTGCACCCAGAGCAGAAGCAACATCATAGTGCAGCTGCTAACGACCTGACTCAGACCGCCACTAGTGAACCAGCTGTGGTGCCCTGCGGCTTCCGGCTTTTCCCCTGACTGAAACCCTTGGAAAGGGAAGAGATTTCAGGAAACTATGATGGAGCAGCTGATGGCGATTCCAGCAAAGGATTGTACAATGTTCTGAACAGTAGAGGAGATGCTGGGAGAGCTGTGTGAGGTCCCAAGGGGCCTACACTGAAGGGGACTGAGACGTCACTGTCCTGTGTACAATGTTTCTTGTATCTCGTATCTTCTTCAATAAATGTCTCTATTTTTCATAATACATGCCTGGATACTTTCTGGACAGACCTCATATATCTGAACGTTTTCCATTCTCTAAGCCAGTGTTTGATTTTAATCATCTGTGTTTCAATTACCTGTGGCAATACCCTTTTTTTTTATTTTTGGAGATCTTCAAGGTTTATTTATTTTTCTCATTGAACTTATTGGGGTGACATTTGTTAATAAAATTATATAGGTTTTAGGTGTACAATTCTATAATACATCACCTGTATATTGTATTGTGTGTTCAGCATCCCAGTTCAATTTAATGTCATTTATACCTTTGTGTTGTGGTTATATTTTTAAATGTCTGCATCATTCATATTCATCATTCATAAAAATCCATATTATTTACCACTCATTGTGTTTGGGGAATAATTTAGGCAGGAGAACAAGAGAAACAATAGTTACAGTAAGCAAAGTCCTCGCTTTTATAGAATTTGTGTTCTCATAGAAGATAGTCATTACATTAATGAGTACACACATGTTAGAAGGTGTAAGTGCTCCGGAGAAAGGAACAACGTACCCCGGACCGGATGTGCAGAGGAGGGTTGGGAGAGGGCATCTGTGTTACGGGGGTCATCACATAAAGGTCACAAAAAGGTGGCACTCGGGCAGAATACAAAGGACCCTGTCTGAAGGGAGTGAAGGACCAAACCAGAGACGTCTGCGGGGCGCGTGAAGCTCCTGAAGTCCGGAGTCACGACCGACTCTCCTGTCTGTCCCCAGTGGCCCGCATCGTTCCTGCAGGCACGATTTAATAAATGTTTGCGGAATGCATCTAGCTTTTATCATTATTTTTCAGAGCAGGATGCTTAATATTCTGATCCCAGAGATCAGACTGATCTGAGATCTGCCAGGACAAAGACAGAATAAAAAGTCTCCAAACTCTCCTCATTTCACACACATGACCTATATTCTGGGCTTAACCTGATCTTCGTCCACGGAAACAAAGTCACAGAGGCCACGTCACGAGGCGACGGCTTTCCCAGATGATTAATTCCAAGGACCTCTAAATACCCGTGACCCATTTTAATTTCTCGGATGCCATGGGATCCTGTGTCCCAGGTCCTGGAGGAGGCAGCTATGAAAGTGACCGTCTCACATGGCTCCAGGAGCTTCCAATCATGAGGCTCCCATTGTAGAGGAAGCCATGAATTTGCCACGGCTTTGTAGTGGCTACATAAATCTGCCTGGATAACATTTTTCTAAGATATTCTCGGTGTCTCCTGTGGAAATCTACCTGCCCTGAAGTCGTCCTTTGTTGGGTGAACGAGCAACCTGAATTGTTATGCAAATGTGCCCTTCAGGGAGGCAGAGGGGCCAGAGAAAGAGACGCCACCAGCTGTCCTTGAGTATTTTCCCCACACTTCCTTTTTCAGAAAGAAATGAATCTGAGCTAATGAGCTCCGCTATAACATCAAAATCATGGTCATTGTCTGGGGTAGTATTTGCACGAAATATAGTTTTCTGTCATTTCATTTTTAGTCTTTTTGTGTCTACAGTTTAGATGTCCTTTCGAAAATACAGGTAATCAAATTCTGGGTTTGGTTGTTGGTGTCTTGCGCTGTCTAATTTGGCGACCTCTGTGTTTTTGAATGGAGCATTGAATCCTCAAATTTAAAACAATTATGTACGTATTTCAGTTTCAACCTCTTTCCTACTTCCCACTTGTTCCCTGTGCTCCCTGGTTCTTTTCTCTCTCTCCTGCTTGTACGCATGTTTGCTTTATCATTCCACTTTTCCCCTAGCAGTGTATGTTACATGCTGTATTTCGGGCATGTTAGAGTTGCCTAAGAATTCACAGGGTGAATCTCTAATCCGGTACAATTCCAACCTCCCTGGGCGTCAGGGTCGTGCCTGCCGCTGAGGATTCTCCCTCCCAGCACCGAAGGTCAGGTGTGGTCGCACCTCAACAGCAGCCTCTTCTGGACACACCCCGACGTGGCAGTCCGGACCCACAGCCAGAGTCCCGCCCCGTAAACTCCCAAGGGCAGGCAGTGTGGGCCGTCCACAGAGTTTGTCCACACGTGTCCAACATTCTTTGTTGTTCACGCCTCCTTGCAAAGCCAACACCCCGTCCAAACGTCCTCCCAAAATGTACCCTTTAGATTCCCTTTAGCGTACGTCTGCTAAGAAGAAGAAAGAAAAAGAAAATCCACCAATGAGGTGTTCGTTCCTCTGAAAATATTTTTACTTTGCTTTCATTTTAAAAATCTATTTTCTCTGGAGGGACAATATAATTGTTTCATTCTACTGAAAATATCACTTTGTCTTTTCGTAATGCTTTTAAAATGTTAGCTGACTTTCTAACTGCCAAGTTTTGTATGCAAACTATTTTCCCCTCCTTCTCCCTTGGGCTTCTTAAGACTTTCTTCCTGCCTTTCTGTATTCTGCATTTTCCCTATGATGGCCTCACTGTGAAGCGCTAAGGTATTACTGAAAGACCCCTCTCTGAACTCTCTAGGAAGGAAAAGAACTCTTCACAGAAGTAGTTAAGGGAGACTTACAACTGTTCCTGTTTATACCTCCCAAGGCCTGAGGAGTCAGTGTCTCAGTGACAGTATTTCATGAATGAGCTACCCCTTTAGGGGAGCTGAGCTGAGCTGGGTGGGACCCAAGAGCCGGGCGGCGCGCCAGGCATCCGGTTAGTGCTGGGGTAGAGTCAGAAGTGAGAGGGAAGTGCACCCCGACAGACAGACTGCATTCAACCCTCCGGCTGGGCCTGGGCCTGGGGAAAGTTTCATGCTGGATCCTGACTCGCAAGCAAGATAATCCCAGGACTGAGAGTCCCATTGGATGATTTTGGTGCCAGGACCGGAACATAGGAAGAAATAATGATCCTCAGTTCCACACAGCGGTTCTCTGTTTCAGTGATTGCATATAAAATGTTGTACCACTGAAGCTCACACAGTTGTGGATTTGTTAAAATAAAACGCACGGCACGGGGACTGATGTGCAATTGGTGGCCGCTTTGCAAAGTCTTCATAAAGAAAAAGAACAGCGGGACCCTTTCCTTCAACAGCCCATGTAGGTCAACGCATTGTAAAGAGAAAAATAATTTACTATTTACAACTACATTTAAGGAAACAGGGTTCATGCAAAGTAAATTGCTTAGATAAATGAAGTGTGTCTTTCAGTTAATTTCAGAAAAAGCGTTTCGAAGGGAATCCTTTCAAAGAGACTGTGGGGGCTACCCGTCCCCTGTATTCACTAAACTGGTCATAGTGAGACTTTCTTCAGTCACACAGGGGCATTTTGCTGTGTTATGCGTATTTCCCTACGCGGAAAGCATGTTTTGGTGACTCTTCTTTCTCTTGCCCTTCTCAGACTCAGTCTCGCAAGCCCACCTTTGCCGCCCCCCCAAACTCCTACAGTGCTACTTCCAAAGGGTATTTGTCTGTGTCTTGGCATCAAATGGAAAGTGCTGTTAAATGTGGTCATTTTTATAGGTAAAAACGACGCCAGCTACAATGCCTCTTAATATTCGCCTATTCGATGACTTCAATACCCAGTTTTCCAGACGTTTGAGGAAGGCAGGGTTAAGTGATTTGGGGGCACTGTCTCCACCTCAACTTTTCAATCTGCTCTATAACCCCTGATACGCTCCCTACGTCTAGCACATACATTTTTGGTCATTTTGAGAGACACCGTTTCCCCCAACTGAAAACCGTCTCCACGTTCCCTACATCCCCACGTTCCCTTCCTTCACCGTCCACACCCAGCTCACAGAAAGTACATGGTTTCCCACAGCATCCTGATGACACTGTGGAATCTTCCACACTGGGTGGTGGTCAATAAAACACACATCCACGTCCCGAACCAAAGACAGGTACCTTCCTGAGAACAGGGATTCGGTCCATTTGCACTTGTTCCCGGGACTTCCCAACAGGACGTGGGTCGAAAGCAATGCTGTGCGCAGTGAGCCACGGAGGAAGGGCTTTTTGTCTGAGCGCCCTCACCGCTTACGGTCAGCTCCGCCCAGTTTCCCACGGTTCTGTGTTCGCTCAACTCACTGATTAACTCAATACAATGTGTTCAGCATAATAATTATTATTATTATTATGTTTTTATGGTCCAGCATAATTCTTTCTGTCCCACCTTGATTAACAGTTTCAGTAGACAACAAGGGATTGGCATGGGAAGGAGGATTCAGGGCAGAAGGGTGGGTGATAATCAAGGCAAGGTTTTGGGGATCCCGCCCTCAGAAGAGAAGGAATGAAGGAGTCTTCCAGTTCTTATCTCTCTCTATATATATCATCCAAAAAGGGGGGAAAAAAAAAGACAGCAGGACACAGAAGGTGCCGTTCCCCAGCAACGCCGGCTTTGCCTGGCCTCTCGGATGCTCCTGCACTGTGCTGTCCCTACCTCAGACGCGCTGGGCCCCATCCAGACCCCCATGGTCCGAAGCACTTTGCCTTCACAGGCTCCCCCGCCCCCGATATATTGAAAATTGTTTTTCATGACTGAATTGGCATGAAGATCATTATTCTCCAGGCTGGATTCCATTCATCTTACTGCTCTGGCTGCTCAAGAAAGGAACGCGTTTTCCTGGCCCCCACAGCGCTGCCGGGCCTGACACAGACACCTCCGGCCTCGGGCCGGCCTCCCCCGTGCTCCTGCTGCCGCAGCGCCTTCTGCTTCCTTGTCTGGACCCTTGGCCTCCCTCAGGCCTCCGCAGGAGTCCAGATGCTGAGACAGTCCTTTCTGGATCTCTGCGCACACCCCAGGGCCCATTATTCTCTCCTTTAGCAACGCCCCACCCCTCAGGGGCAGTAACGCACAATGACTTAATCAGGGAAGTGATCATTGAATTGAAGACCACGTCCCTGCGATGTCCCCAGCTCTGGGGGGCGGCAGGAGGCGCCGGGTCCCTCGGGTGTGGCCATGCTGCTGTTGTCTTCTCAAGTCCTTTTTACGGAAGTGTGAGGTTGCAGGGTTTTTCTTTCCTTACAGGAAGCCATTCAGTCTTCCTCTGAGACAAGAAACATTTTTAAGTTGTTCTAAATATAACAAAGGCCAGACGGAACAGTCTGAGGGAACATATCCAGGGGCACCAAGCGAGACAGTCATTTTGAGTCACTGTCCTGCCATTGCCTTGTTATGTAAACACAAGCCGGTCCATCCTAGTCTCTGAAATTTATTTTTGCTTCTGTTTTAATTTATAAAGTGGCGATCATGGAGCCTGTTGTGATAAGCCTATTGGAAGAACCGAGTAAGCTACATAAAAAGATGAAATCTCTGGGCCGTGCTCCCGTCAAAGTCACCGCAGACCTTCGTCCCGGGACTGCATGCGGCCTGAGCGCACTGTGCCCTCCAGTGAACCGGGTCTTTTTTCGGTGCGAGTGGGTTTCACTAAACCTGTGAGAGTTGTGAAGCCGTGGTTGCCACTCCTGTCCTAGTCCCTCTGGGTTACGAATGTGGGGATTTGCATGACGTCTTCTTTTTCTTTAACCATCTCTGCCAATGAGCTGCTGACTTGCTCTGCCCTTGGGGGTCGGTGAGGCCCCTCCCTGACCATAGGCGCAGGTGCACATGGAAAGGCCACCCGGATGGCACTGTGGTGATCAGCTGCCTGTTCCATTTACTGCCTAAGAGCTGGCACTCCATGAAGCCATCAGAAGAAGAAAGGAAATTGAAAGGGTCGGCCCAGTTCCCAGCCCCACCGGACTGCTCATGACCCAGTCAGGCCGGTTCCCCAACCTGTTGGACTGCCCATGACTCCGCTGTCCCGACTCACTTGATAGCCAGGGGCTCCATCGAAACTCTCTCCCACCGCACACCACAGACACCTGGCGCCAGCTGCAATGGCCGGTGGTCAGACCGGCCCTCCTGTACCTGGGAGCAGCCTGGCCTTTCCCTGACCTACTGTCCTGGCTCACATCCTGGAACCCTGAGACACCTGCCTGGAAGAACAAGAGACTAACCCCTCCGCTATTGCCCCATAAAGCCTGCACTTTTTCTTTTAAAAACCCCACCCCTGCCCCCCCACCGCCGGAGCTTCAGTCTGTCCCCGCCTCAGGTCGCCTGCAAGTGCAGCATCAAATAAAGGCACTTGGATCTGATCACCGGGTCGCCCTGCCTCTCTCTCTTGCACATTTCTAACAGAAGGGAATTGGAAAAGGATACGAAGTCTAGGAAACAATCTTGAAATGAATTCCACCCGACATTTGAGTGGAGAAGGGAGCACTGTTGGGAAATGGACAGACCGGAGCGGGGCGGACAGTCTGAGGGAAGGTCAACGAGGGTTCCACCACAAGAGGTTTGGAGACGGGGGTATTAGGTCTCTGCGCCCTGGCAGTGACAAGCGTGTCAACAGATCACAGGGAGAAAGTTTGATAACCGCAAGAACAATCTGTTCACAGCGACGTCTCAAAAACTAGATAGCTGAGGAGAAAGGGATTTGGCTTTAAAACTGGTTTCTCCTTTTGAAAAGGAAGAGGCAAATAACTTCTTAGGAAAAAGAAAAGTACAGTTGAAGAGCAATTATATTTCTGTCCATAGCACGTAGAATAGATTAAAATATCTTGCTGAGGCAGTGATTTCAAATGCTAGTATTTCTGTTGTGCAGAAAAACTGAAGTGACTCCTAATCTTAAAGCGCCAGTTAGCCCCAATCTAAAATGACCCTCTTTATGCTGAGCCTTTCACAGTTCTTAACCCAAAAGACAAGGCACCGCGCCCTTACACTGGGCAGGTGGAAAGCCTTTCTTCAGTGTCCTGTTCACTCAGCTGGTCCTCCAATCACAAAGGTTATGTCAGCGCCTCCACCTATTTACTCCTTGATTCATGCAGTGTTTCCTGGGACACTCACATTCTGTGAGATGCTCAGGATGTACCAGGTGACGAGGGGAACAAAGCGTCAGTCTTTCTGGAGCTCCTGTCCCAGGTCGGGGAGGCATCCGGTTTATACATAAGCTAAAGAAATATCCGGAAGTCAAGGGGGAAAGAAGGAAATGGGAAAGAGTCAAACAGAAAAGCTCTCTTGATGCAACCAGGACCAAACAAGGCTGAGGGCTCAGTGCCGTCAGTGTGGGCGGGGGCAGCAGGACCCGGGGGGCTGCCGTCGGTCAGCAAAGCGAATGTGTTTCTGTTACTCCCAGTGCTAAAACGGACCCTACTTTCCCCTTGCACCCAAGGCAAACTGAATGCTTTCTCGTCTATCATTTCATTGAGCACCGTAAGGCCCCGGGCCGTGGGGGCGCTGCTGCGTGTTGCCATGAACACAGAGTGAGCACAAATGAGCACCCCGTACTTACGGGGCGGTGTGACTTCCCCACCGGTACGCAGCAACTCTCAGTCTGCCAGGTCTCCCACATGCACAACCTCATTACACCCTCTGAGCGGCCGCAAACATCCACTTTCCGGCGTAAGGAATGTGCTTGTTTCCACCTCAAACTGGCAATTTTCTCCTCCGATTTGCACATTCTCTGCTGACACTGTTACTGACCCACAGCATTCCGGCCGTGCTCCCCCGACGGCCTGGCGCAGAGCGTGTATTCCCGCGCCGTGTGACAGCCACCCAGCGCCCTGCCTGTCTGTCCCGGGCGAGGTGTAAAGCCTCAGCCGTGCCTCCCTTTTCCTGCCAGCGATGGGGGCAGCGCCCGTCTATCATATTACCGCGAGCAGACAACAAAGGAAGTGCTTTATGAAAGTCGGCGTACATTTTTTTCCAGTTTCAGTTTCTTTTAAATCATTTCCTTGCCCCATTTTTGTCTAACAGTCTCTGAGGGCCGTGTCCAGGATACAGGGCGGGGCCAAAGCAGGGTTATGGCTGTCAGCAGGTAAAACACAACGTTTTTTTGTATCATTATTTATTTTATTATTTTCCACACAAGCACCTGCAAGCCTACTTTTTCCCCTCCCTGCAGCCTTACGTGGCTGCTCTAAGACAGCCACGCTGTTTGCTAAGGTGTTAACCATTTCTAATAGCTTCGCACAAAAGCCCGGAAAGGGAACGCGTCTGCAGGTTAGGCGGCGGCATCCTGGAGAAAGACGGCTTTAACCCAGGGTGATCTAGGCTCCGGGCCCTGGGGAAGACACTGTGATGGCCTCGCTCATTATCAACTGCCTGATTTCCCTCCGTTCAAACGGGAGCGCGGACTCATTCAGTCACAGGTTTGTTGAGTCTCTACAAAGAGCAAGGCAGGGTACTAGGTACTAGGGTCAGAAGTGAGCAGGACAGACAAAGCCTTCCCCGCAGAGGGTGTCAGGGAAACGAAAGCACAGATGAAGTCCCTTCTGTGAAGGCAGAGAACACAGAATCTGCGTGGCACAGGGAAGGGAGGGCCTTTCCATCCCAGAGGGCTGGGGGAGTCACCAGAGAATGATCACACTTCATGGGGGCCAAATGGCTGTCCCGAAGTTGGTGGCCCGTAAGCGTTGGAGAAAGTTTTGCTCTAAGCATTATCTGAAGGGAGCCCTAAAATGAGAAGAGTTATTACATGTGCCTGTGAGTGCAGACTGGTATTTGGGGTGGGGGCAGTGGTTTGAAGCGAGTGGATTTACAGGGACTCAGACTGCACAGCGCCAGCCCGGCCAGCGTGGTCAGTGTGTTCAGCCTCCCGACTCTTGGTGACGTCCTCTGGAAAAGCACCAGTGAAAAACAGCAGCTACTTAGGGGGTTGTTGCCAGGGCTGAGGGAGGTAACATAGGCAGAGCTCTCGGACGATGGCTGGACAGCACACCTCCTAGGTCAGGCATGGACTTAGTCACTCACCACGGGTCCTGATACTGTCGTGAAGTAGGGTAATTGGTGGGGGTAATAGATTCTATGAGTAAGAATTCAAAATTCTTAATGTTATCCGTGGGGCAACTGAGGTCATGAGGACTCACATCCTTTGACCTATGATCATAAGGGATTTAGGGCAGAGTTGCCTGTTCACTACTCCTCTAGCAGTCTCTGTTCCCACAAAACCTGCCTCTCCCCCCATCTGGCTAGCCCCCTTCTCCACTCATCCAATCCCACTGCCCCACATGTGGGAGATTCCCAGGTGCTCACCTGCACACTGCCTGGATTAGGAGCAGAGCTCATCTGGCAGTTGGTCTGGGGAGCGGGGAGAGGCGCCACCTGCGGCTATTAGATAAGCAGTTTTGCTCCGTGCTCCGTGACTCATGGCCCACTCAGTGTGTGCTCACAGCACACAAGGGAAGGAGAGCCAAGATATAAACAGAAATGTACCCTGGCAGACAATAAATTCTAAAAGGAAGTCTGCTAGTCTTGGTACTTCTGACCTTAGAGATAAGGTAAGTGGAAAGAGATAACATTATTTCTTTAAAATAAGGAGGTATTTAGAAATTATCTGATGCAGAGTACCTGAAAGCCTCCAGTCCTGCCTCTCTCTAAGCCATTTCCTTGAAAGGACCAGGAGAACCCAAGGCCCACTATTGGAAGACCAGGTGTGGCAGGTAATACACCTGGAGAAGAGGGTGCTGTGTTGAGAACGTGGGCACTATGCCAAAGGGGGAATTGGAAGGAGATTTAAATGAAGGAGGTGGATGACATTGTTAGTAACTTAGAAAGATCGCTCAGGCTTCAAGAGGGAGCCCGCGTGAGCCGACCCAAGACCCGAGACAGAACCCCAGATGGGCAGCCACTGCAGCTGTCCAGACAAGAGCATGTGAGCTCCTAGCTAGGGAAGCGCACGTGGCATTGAGAGAACAGAAGGAGTGGCCGACAGAGAAAACAGTGGGAGCGTGGTTCTGTTCTGAAGAGCAGGCTTAAATAAACCAATGTGTGGGAAAGAGCTGGACTGGGTAAAACTGCTGGAGTGGAAAGGCTGGAGAAGACAGGATTTTAGGAAGGAAAGTACAGCAGTGCTGTGCTGGCACCCAGCTTTCCAGGAAAATTTCATATGTATTGCATAAATTTGTCATAAACTGTACAGATATTCAGAATGTGGAGCACAGAGTTCACGTATCATAAAATGTACCATAATATATCATACCTTCCATATACCTGTAAGTTAAGCATGACCGGCTGTTTCTTACAAAATCTACCTTAAGCTTTTAAAATTTCACTGCCAACACAGTGTCACCAAACCAAATGTAAATAAATGTTCACTATTTGCTTGAGCAAATGAGTTGCTCCCATCACTGACAAAAGAATGCAGTTCCAACATAAATGTTGGGCAATGTTGTCATTTATATTAACAAGTAAAATGAAATTAAGGAAAACAAAGGTATATGTCATAATTTTACCTGTTCCTCTCTGCTGACTTGAGTTTTCTAGTACTGGATGAATAGTTCCTCAATATTCTGTGCTAATCACAATGTAATAGCTACAAACATGACATATTTTAAAGTTAATCTGCATCCTTAACATTTCACCCCACACTTTCTCAATCAACACAACCATAAACCGAGCTCTGATACGTAGCATCTTACAATTCCTGTGGTGTAAATACTCCCACCACGGCTGAGTTTACACTGCCACTGAGACGTCGCTGAATGTGGAGTTGATGCAGTTGTCACCTTCATATGCTAACCCTTCCCCCACGCACTCAGCAGTGCAGAAAATATTGAAATGCAGTAAAATACCTAGGAAGCAATAAGTCTCAATGTGGATCTCTGTTTTGAACATACGGGGTTAAAATTTATATAATTGTAAGTATATACAACTTTATGTTTAATAATGGCTGTGTTTCATAACCAGTTTGTGAAATTCCAGAAAATTTAACAACTGACTTTCGTGAGCCAATAAGATGGCTCTAGCCTACCACTCAAGGAAAGAAAAGGACAAAGCTAAACAGTCAGGAAGTAGCGTGGGATCACCAGGTGAAGTGGCAGTGTCACAAACGTCAATACTCTGTGTCTATGTGTGTGTGTTTTTCTGAAGAAAGGCTGAATTCTTACAACACAAAGATTTTTACTGAACTAATCTTATGCTTCTCTCTGGCTATTCTGGTCTACGATTCCTTCCCTGCATGGGACGCCGCCTGTTTTCCTGGCTCAACCTTCGTTTTGAGCAGCTCTTGCTCACCTGCCAGGGGGCTCTTCCTTCGAATGACGTGCATTCAAAAGAACACGAAGGTGCCTTTTCAGGGCCACATCCCATGGGTAGTGCATCTCACAAGTTGCATGAACTTGTGGTCAGTCTAGGTCCTTTTCTGACTGGCTCTCCCTTGAACTTCCAAACGTGGGCATCTGTCAATGCTGGGAAAATCTGTTCCTTTCTAAACCAGTTTATTCCTTCTATCAATCTAGTAAATTTGCTTCTCTAAGAAGGCAAACACAGTAGACTAAATTGGAATGAACTCTTATTACGGATTTTAACTATGGGAGTAAATGATTCTCAAGGTCATAAGGAAGGTCATTTTTGTCCTCATGAGAATTAAGGGCTCCTTGATCCAATTCTATCCCTGAAGCTTATCCCTGTGCACTCTGGCTGCCCCAGAGCCGGTGGGCCTCTGGGGAAAGAGTCAGCCACCGAGCAGAGTTTAACGACCCTGACAGTCTTCGGTGGCTCCTGTGAGCCTCTTGACAGCCCCGTGTGAAAGGCTCCCACGGGGCCGGTAAGGCAGTCAGCTCTCAGCGCTGAAAGGCAGCCCTACTCAGAGTATCTAATGGAACTTTGTTTTTTCACCTCTGGGGCTAGAAGATTTTTAGATGTGAAGGGGCATTAGCAGCAGGGAGGCTGGTGAATGTGCAGAGTTGGGGCAGGGACCCAGGCCAGGGCCTGCACCTCCACCCGCAGACCTTGTCCTACCACAGGGGTCCCTTCTCCAGACAAGAGGAAGAGGAAGAGGCCAGACAGATGGTCCCTGGGTGGGGAGTGGGGTGTGAGGGCGGGGACTGAGTGAGAAAGGAGCAGGGATCAAGAAGTGCAAATTGGCATTTATAAAAGAGTCACAGCATAGGGAATATAGTCAGTAATATAGTATTAACTACGTATGGGGCCAGGTGAGAACTAGACATCGTAAATTATGTAAATATCTAACCATGCTACTGTACACCTGAAACTAATATAAAGTAATACTGAATGTCAACTGTAATTAAAACCACAGAAATAAAAACAAAGACCCTAAAAGACTGTAGTATATAACTTAGTACTAGCAAACTCCAAATGCCATCGTTTAGCAGAAGGGAATTCAAAGAAGAGAAATATTCATAAACATATTAATATAAACTGGGACTCTAACTGGGACCAAGACCTTAATACAAATAGTTATGGGTGTGAACTGGGACTCACAGGGAGGACGCCTTGGGGGAGTGGATGCTGGGATGGGCCTCGAATGATCAGTGGGCATCCTCGGCGCCAAGCACACAGCGGCACGTCCATCCCAGGTGCATTTTCATGGAGCCAGGTGAGAGAAGCATAGAATAGCAGCTTTCTGTTGTAATACCTGACCTTACCCTCATGCAACGGTGTGGTTCCTCAAAATTTTACCCAATTTGCAGAATAAAAAAAATTAAGGCTCTAAGAAATTAACCAATTTGGGTGAAAAAAAAACATTCCTCTACTATTCAGGGTAAACAGGCTCCTATGAAGTTTCTGACATTGAGTAGCACGTTCATTCTGCTATGGACAGACCATCTGAAATGTTAAGGACTACGTAACCGCGTAGGTTGCCGAACAGGGCTGATTACTGGTGTGTAATTTATACATGGTGAATGCAGAGGTCTTAGTTTATAGTCTGAGTTTTCCAAAATGCAAACCTGTATAACCCAACCTCAACGAGATGTAGAATAGATTTTTCACTTCAGAAAAACGTGTATAACTCTTCCAAGTCAAATCTCAACCTTACCCCACCCTTACAGGGGCGTCTAACCTGTGGCCTGTGGGCTGCACATGACCCAGGATGGAGCCCAACACAAAATCGTGAAGTTACTCAAAACCTCTGCTTTTTTCTGCTCATCAGTTTTCATTAGTGATTGTGTACTTAATGTGTGGCCTAAGACAACTTCATCCAGTGTGGCCCAGAGATGCCAAAAGGCTGGACCCCCCGCCGGAATTTTATATGCATGCTGTTCCTGTGGTTGATTACTTTGGTGTTGGAAAGTTAAGCCATGCCAGGGTGAATCCCACTCGGTCTGGATTCCTTCTTACATATTACTAAATTTGATATATTTTTGCCTATATTTTGCCGAGGACACCTGAACAAAAAGATTTTGACCTATAATTTTATTTTCTTGAAATGTTTTATCTGCTTTTGGTCTTATGAATATGTTGGTCTCATAGAGTGAGTTGGGAGATCTTTTCTCCTCCTGTTTTCTGAGTTTGAGTGAAACTTACATTATTTCTTTCATAATTCCACGTCATTCTGTTTCTATTCACCTAATCTCTGATTCTTTATATTTAAAATATATCTGTTGTAAAAAGCACATAGTAGGTTTTACATTTTTTGCCAGTCTGACAGTCTCTGCTTTTCAAGTGGAATATTTTGTTTGTTTACATGTAATGTATACATTTATCATGTCATTAGTGTTAATTTGTTTCATTTGTTTTTGTTCCCCTCCCCTGCCTTATTCTGGACGAATCAAGTATTTATTTATTTGTTGTTCATTTGTTTACTCTTTTTCTCTCCCTCTTTGTTTTTCATGGACACTGATTTTACAGTCCCTGTGCTGTGGGCATTATGTGGGTGACCACAGGGTTCTAGCAATGGCCAGGAGTCAATGCACCCCTCCACGTGTGAGGTACGGACTTTACAGAAGTGCACATGCATGTATGTACCTCTGCCTTTTGTTCTGTTGATCTCATACATTTATTTGTACTTCTGTAATAAACATCAGAATGCATCGTTTCCACTTTTGCTTTAAAGAATCAATTATCTTTTAAAGAAACTGAGACAGAGAAAGTATAATTTCATGCGTATTTTGCATTTCCAGTACTCTTCATTCCGTTTTGTAAATCCAAGCTCCTACTTGGCATCGTTTCCTTCCATCAGAAAGAATTTTATTGTACTCTGAGATGCTGAAAACAAAAAGGAAAACAATTCCCTTCTGCATCTCAATAGTTTGGCCTTGAGGATTATTAGAAACCCTAAAGATGACGGTAACTAAAATTTTAGTTGTAAACACCAACTGAATCACTTTCAGCAATTTCCCACATGTATTTACTGAGGCTTGTGCAGCACGGGCACAGAGCAACCCAAACGGGGCTCCTCACTAGCACAACTAGTGAGTGTGAAATCCCTAGCACGACAAACTCCTAAAAACAGAAGCATTGCTAAGAAATGTGTTCATTCATTTTTAGACTACGCTTAAACTTCAGTTCTACAAAAATGGTTGCTAACGTTTTATCTTTGCGGTGGCCCCACTGTAATATTAAATACTTTGATTGTGCGAGATAAATCTGGTCAACCTCACTTTTAAAGGGAAGGAACTGAGGCTCAAAGAATTCAGGTAACTCGCTCCAGGCCCATCGCTCATGAGAGTCACAGCAGAATTCGAACACAATGAAGTGACTCTAAGTCAATTTATTTTAGCGTGTCCACAAACTGCTAGCAACGTGTTCTTCCAGTAGAAATCTTATTGAGAAAACATTTTATAATTCACAGGTGATTCGGTGTGCTAATGACTTAGACTTGAAAGAGCAGCATTTAAATACCCTCAGGCAGGCCATTTAGGTTTCTGACTCAGAGTTTCCTCGGAGTTACTGAGACTATCAAGTGGCTGAAATAGTGTGGGTGGTTATATAGCTTTTTTTGTATGACTACAACTATAAATAAATGTAACCTTTCTACTATTACTAATAATATAAGGGTTCAGTTATAATAATAGGACAGAGAGATATGTTTGATTATTACTTTTAAACAAGAATACTAAAAAATGTCTTATTTATTTGAAGTAGAGCCCAATAAATTACTAGGACAAGGAGTCTTTTGCAACCTATTTTAATGCCAAAAATTTAATCACTATATTAGCTATTTTTGTTAAAATAAATGTCACTTGGTCTCTTAAAATAAGTCACTCATTTACAGTGATGTTTGCTACATAGGATCATTTGCTCATACTATGCCCCGATTCCATAAAATGCAGAGAGACTCAACAGTTTCTGAAATATGATTAGCTTTTTATATATTCAATGAGGCTTTAGTCAAATATAAAAATTGAGACATTAAAAATCAGAAACAAGATAGCTTTGGAGCAGAATGATGTGGTAATTAGGAGAATATGTGAAGTCATTGAAAAATCCATCTGAGTTCTTGACTCCAGCACATGAGGTGCGTATGACCTTGGCCTCTTAGTGGACCTGGGTTTGCCTGCGCCTCCTGATCTGTGAAGTTAGCTGACAGCACCGGTGCCACCGTCCCGCTGTAAGAATGAAGGGAGGTAAGGCGTATACTGCACCACCAATCACACAGGCTTTAACAGACCATGGAAGCAAGAAATTGAGAATACCAGTTAGAGGTGGCATATGTCTATTCAGCTGCTTTGATTCTAGTCTCCAGTCTGACACAGACTGTGTGACCTTGGGTAAGTGCCGTATGCCTCTGTATTTGCTCCTGTGAAATAGGAGTATCAATCCTAATTGCATCGGGGGCACGCTGGGATGTTTAAATGAAATTCTGGTAAAGCTGACACGGACCGGAAGCCGACGGTGTGGGAGATGTTCACACCCTGTGCCTGGGACACGCTGTGCTCCCCAGGACAGCGTGGGGGCAAGAGCATCGGACCACACCCTCCCGCCCAGGTTTCCACGTGAGGCCCGCCACCGCCACCCCTCGACTTCAGCATTCGGCTCCGCCTTCCTGCACATCAGTGTCACCACATGGAGAAGGGGATGACAGTGCTGTCTGACAAACAACATCTGACAGAGGGCTGTCAGGAGGGTGGCCACTTATCAGGCACTCGGTTCCTGTGAGTGGCTATTGTCACCTTTACTAGAATACAGCAAATTAGGCTCTGAGCTTGGGACATGGCTTTCTGGGGACTTTCAGTGAGCTCAGTGCTGAGTGCTGGGCATGTCACATGGGCTTTCTGCACCACATCACTGTCCTGTCGGGTGCAGATACTAAAACCTAACCTGGCCACCTGAGCAGGTGCAAGTGTTAAAAGTGGGAATGCCATTAAGGGATCATGGCCTGAGACCAAGATGGACCCTGGAGAGCCGACCAGCTACCTGATCCTACGTTTTTTGTGTTAGGGAACTCACGGTCCCCGACTGTCCGGGACTTGTCTAAGTTCACGCACAGACACTAGCATTTCCCAAGCTGGACAGGCTGGAGGTAGAAAGAACATATTACAGGACGTGGGCTTCGGGTGTACGACGTGGGGAAGGACCAGAGGAGTCTGCTCTAGATTTCGGGCTGCCTGAAATCTGGGGCTATTGAATGACTGGGGGTCTCAATAAATTTCATCTACAGGGAGGGCAGGCTAGAACGAAGACAAATCCGTGTCCGAGAAAGCAGCCGCCGCCATTCATTCGGGCTACAGGGCGTGCATTTGGTACTTGGAGGGTGGCATGTTGACACTGGTTTTGTCTGTGCTTACACAGAGTTATGAAGTGACCTTGCTTGTCTTGGTGTACTGTGGCGTCGGAGTGACCTTGTCTGAGGTTGCCGCTCTGTGAGAGAGATGCTCCATGGCCCACAGAAGGGTGACATGGCCAGGCCATGGGGGCTCAGCCAGAGTCCAGTTATCCAGGGCTTCTCTTTGTCTTCCTTTCTCAGAGTTGAACTCTGGGTTCACCTACGTCACCTATGCTCAGTGCGACCTTGGGCAAGAACCTTAACCTTTCCAACACCCAGGCTTCTCACCTGGGAATTGAGGAGGTAAAGCCTGAATTAGGGCATCTATGTAGGTGAACGGCGATGTCACTAGATCTTGAAAAGGGCTGAGGGACAACAAGTGTGAGCTAACTCACCCTCAGGGTAACTCTTTTATCCAGGGTTTCACACCTAAACGTTCCAGTAGTTCTTGGATTCCACGGTTTAATTAAAGCACCCCAGTGATCGGCTCACTCCTCAGCCTGTCTCATGGCCCTGGAGACCCTCACAGCGAGGCAGCCGGCTGTTCTCCCAGAAGAGAAGCAGCTCAGACACAGCAGTCTGTCAGCAGGTGTTCCCCGTGGGACCACTGCGCAGCCCGGCTTCTTGGCTGATTCAGTGCTGAGCGGTCCCGTGTGACTGCGGCCTCCCTCCACTTGGCTGTCCAGGGAGGTGGAAGGCTGCTTCAGGTCTCCTCCCAGCCCCAGGCCCTGCGGCAGCGTGGGGGTGAGTCCTGGCCGCGGCCAGGCCTCTGCTCCAGCACCTGAACTAAGAGAACCAGGGCCTTCGCAGGGACGCTGTGCTGTGAGTTTTCAGCAACGGCACACCGCTCAGTTCAGAAGGAGGAAGGGAGCAGACAGATCTATCCGTTTTCTATTCATTACGCCCAGTCACAGATAGTCTTATGAAGCACAAAGCACCAACCCGGCTTTTCAAAGGAACAAACAGGTGACAAAATAAGGCGACAAGCCCCGTGTTCTGCAGCTGGTGCCAGAACTGACGGAAAGACAGAAAAACATGTCCAAATTGTCAATAAATAATCACCAATACCTAAAATGAGCAATAATGTTACAGGAAATGACTCCACCCTCTCCCTATGTTCTCCATGGAAAACTGTATTATAAAAATCACTGTTATATAAAGAGACAATAAAAAATAGGACTAAAAACAATAAGAAAAGTTAGTACAGAATTTTCGTTTGGAAGTTAATTAGTACGAGCACTATATGATTTTTATGGATGTTGTGACATTAGCTTTTTCATCATTTTTGAGTAATTTCTTTAATCATTTCAACCAAATATTATTGGATACCTTACTTTTATTTATATTTTCTATCTTTTCTTTATATTTTCTATCTTTTCCTAGGAGGACGACTCAACAGCCACACACCTTGCTATGTATCTGCTAAATATTCTCACACAGAAGTACCGATGGCTGGCGAGACTCTCAAAAGAAGGTGGAATAAAAAAAAAAGGGCATTAACACTCATTTTTAATGAGCCCAGAAAAGTCGGTCACGGACTGTAGGCTATTATGGGCAAAGGCTGTGATGGAAGTCGCTGGAAAATGTGTCCTCTCGTATCTGTTTCCACGGGATACTTACCACCGTTTGTCTGGGCAACTGCAGCAGACAGCTGTCCGCTCCCTCTGCTTCTAGTACCTTCCCATCTACCCCCGACCCACGCAGCCAGCCAAATCTTCTTTGGAAAATGCGCAGCCGCCATATTCTTTACCTCCGGCTGAGGGCTCTAGAGCTTCTCCTACAATGTCTTGTCCTTTGTGGAGAGGACAGAGTCCCACAGGCACACTGGCTTAATAAACACACGAATGCTTTGAACAAAAACCATCTCTTTCAAAGTGCCGCACTTAGGACAGAAGGCCTGGCTTGGCTTAGAGTGCTGGAATGAAACTCCAGTCTCCGCTGCCCAAGTGATTCACGCATTTAACAGGCGGGAGAGGCATCACAGACCCACCTGGCCTGCCTCGTTTGCAGGAGGGTGCCAAGCTCCTGAGCACATTACGTAAGGCCTTTAACTGCCTACCATTCTCTTTCATACCATCATGTCTTGTCAAATAAAACTAACTGCTCATCTTCCCTCACCCCTTAATTTCTCCGTGTTTCTTTGCTCGGCACATGTTTCAAAGCTTGTGCTTGCAGAGATCCTCAGGCACTTCTTGGCTGAGTAACATCTAATCAGCTTCGAGATTCAGGTCAAGCATCTTGCTCTTCAAGAAATCTTCCCTCTCCCCATTCCTGCATGGGGTACCCTCGTCCACACTCCAGTGGCATGCAATATTCAGCCTTGCTGTTCTTAGCATACGGTATCCTGATTTGGGGTTGATTTACTTACTGCACCAATGACTAGATGTGAGGCTAGAGATTTTATCCTTGACCATAGAAAGTGACTTTCCTACCTATGTACATCAAGGACACTGGCCCATTTCCTTATTCAGTGTGGACTTTTCCCACAGTACCTCCACATACCAATCGATAACTTATCCAAACTTTAAGTACTATACCGTTAATAGAGAGAAGTAATTTTGGTGCTTTGTAATATGGCAAATCTCCAGTGAGCAGTGAAGTCACTGGAGAGCATAAAATATGCAGATCCTTTTAATTTCGCAGTAAGTTCATGGCTCATTTAGATGCGGAGCTGCTGGGTTTACAGCCTGCTGAACTTCGGGGGCACCATAGCTCAGCCGATCATACTGTACAGTGTCGTTGCGATCTGAAATGCATCTCTTAGCGTTACACAGATTCTGAAGTAGAACAAAAAGAAAAGCGGTTTAGATTGAAACCTACTACTGGTAGGCAGTAGCATAGATGATCCTCAGCAACTGGCTTGATGAATCTCAGCATCGACAGAAGCCAAATTCCTATGGTCTGCCTATATCTCATTGTTTGAATGAGCAAATAAAAAATCTTAAAATACATGTGTAGGTAGAAATGCTTTAAATAAAAAATTATAAATATAAATGACAATGCTGTATTTTTTATTACATAAATGTAGTTAGCAATAGCACGACCAGTGTCAGTTTGTTCAAGACACTATGTACCCCCATGTTCTAGGGGGCACGTGGTTACACCAATATAATCAGGTAAATATTAAATGCTTGTATATTTTGGGTTCTTTCTTTCTGTGTATATTGAGACCTAAACTATAAAACCTTCACTTCTCAAGACCAACTTGTAAGTATTTGCCTAGCTGGGAAGGCAGCCTATGACATTGAAATTGAAGTGGCTGGAAGGAGAGCGGCGCTGGGGGCTGCGCGCTCTGCGTCTTCAGAGAGAAGGCTGTGCTCCGTTCCAACCACTGTCCTTCCGTGCTGGGCCCGACACGGAGCACGGCAGAAGCGCAACGGTGCTTCTTGGATTAAATGACAGAGATGTTCATCCCAAACACAGATTTCCTCTGCGTTTTTGTAAGAGCATTTTACTGGAGCTGGAGAGAACACGGGACATTTATTTTAATACTGTGTCCAAATGCCTACAAACAAATCTGTGTCCAATTACTACTTAAATTAAATTTCAGTGTGTGTGCCTCATGCTCTCCACACCGATGGGACTATTGGAAGTGACTGGAATTAGAGTGAATGATGCCATTCTGTACGTTACCAAGCTACTAGAGATTCAGAGGACAGTTGTCTGGAGTGATTTAAGGAGACTTCTCATCACTGGCAGTACTCTACCATCGCCATGTCTTCCTGAAGTCAACTTCAGCATTGCTCACGAGCTGTTATGGGGGAGGGTTAGGGCTTCTGAAACCCACTGATGGACCAGACTTGATTCCATCTTCATTCCTTTAGCCTTGGACCCAGCAGTCTTGAGATTTAATTAGATTTTTAATAGTTTGCTTCTGTCATAGAATGACTTTTGGTTGTATTGGATAGAATAATAATACTTAGAGGAGATCATATCAATGATTTGGCCTGCTCCATCCATATTAAAAATATGGAAAACGTGGCCATTGAGATGGTCATAATTTCTTCCAAATCATGCAGTTAGATGGCAGCAGAGCTGAAGTTTACATTTCCTGGGTCCAAGTTCAGAGCTCATTCTACTACCAGTGACCTTATTTAGGATGAAATGTCCATGTTTGCATGCACTATAGAAATATCTCAGACCTCTGCATTGAAATAACTCAGAAAGAAACTCCCCCAGCACATGCACAAAACCACACCCACCCCACCCCACCCCCCTCCCATACACGGCACACACAATTTTAAAGAACTCTAATTTGGGGAGTCATCTGTAAGTGCACGTGCCCATGATTTGTACAAAGTAAATCACATGTGACCACAATCTGTACATGAAACAGTTTTTCTGATTTTATGAATGAGAGTGCTACTTTCTAATTCGTGACTGCATGAGATAAAATATCTTGCCACTGTTATGACTGGCAATGGCAGGTCCAAGCTTCTCCATGAAATCTGTGACACTGTGTGTTCTCAATACTTACTCTCATTTCTATAATTTCTCCTGTGCCAGTGTATTCCAGAAAAAAGATCAGGAATTGTGTGCCTCCCTCCTTTCAGAGAGTGTTAAAGAACCTGAGGGACAGGCACTGGCTTAGAGCAGAAAACATTCCGAAAGTCAGCCATTATTTTTTTTTCAATATCTATATTAATTAGTTATGAGAGAGGCAACCAGAACCAGAGGGTCTACTTCTCAGGGAGATGAATTTGGCCCCAAATTAGGAAGGGATTTCTGGAAAAGCATCATGGGGGTGGAACTGGCTTCTGAGACATGAGTTCCCTGTTATATTGCGTTTTATGCTTTCACTCTGGGGTGTACTTTCCCACGCGTTTCCTTCCTCCTCTCCTACTATTCTCTGCTCCACAAGCGTCTCCATCCCCCTGATGTGTGCTGAGCACTGTGACTTTCATCGAGAAGAAAGGCAAGACGGGGTCCACACGAAAGAATTCTCTGTCTGAGGGTGAGTACAGACTCAGGGACCATGATAACCTAGTGCGGCAACGGTAAAGATAAAAACGCACAGAGAAATTCACAGACACACAGACGACTAAATCAGCCAAAGAGAAGCTAGAAAATACTTCACCGAAGAGAACACGTCAAAGCTAAGGCTACGCAGATAACGAGGATCGTTAGGGTAAAGAAGAGTCAAGGGAGGCATGTGGGCGTCCTGAGCCCGGGAAACAGCTGTGCAGAAGCCGCTGTGAGACAGGCAGGGTGGGTGAGCCACAGGGGGAGGAAGCTGCTGAGGGGTGGAAGCAACATCAAAGGCGAGGAGAGGCTGCACGAGGTGCCTCCCTATCTACCTATGCATTTCTCTGCCTTTGTCTGCATTCCCTGTTAGCACCTACCAGCTTCTCTTCTCTTCAGGCTTTTTCAGTTAAGAATTCAAGGACACTCGGATGTTAAGATGAATAAGAACTTTCCCATAAGATATAAAGAGACCTAAAAGTGAGGTGGGGGGGGGATCCTGTTCCGAAATTAACACACAAGATAAATCTATAATGTTTCCAAACTATTATTTGGGCTGATGGGGTCAGCCCGCAGGGGGACTTATTTGTATCCCCGGAGCACCAGGAATCACTCTGCAACGCAACCCTGCACACCGCAGATGGGTGGGGACAGTCTGCCATCGCTGGCGGGGGGTGGTGAGAGCGAGGAGCGCGGGTAGACCTGAAATGCTGGCTGGCGCCACTTGTCTTTCTTCTTGGAGCTTTCCTGTACTCACAGGTAAAATGAGAATTCAGACAGGAGAAAATTCAGCCAGACTGGTTTTGGTATATTGCCCCTGCTGTGAACTGATTAGCTGCCTCCTAAATTTCGTTAGTAGACCCAAAGAGAGGAGAGCAGAGTTACAAAATGTTAAGAGTTTGAGGTTCCTTTAGAGAACATTTTATGGCTCTTCATGCCTTTTTTCATCCATCCACCTATTTTTCACTCATTCATTCACTCAATAAATAGACGTGGTCTCCCAGGATGAGGTGGGCGCTGCGTGTGCCCAGAGACAGGACGAGACACGCCTTTTGTGCAGAGGGGGTCACAGCGCGGTGGAAGACAGGGACGCAGAAGCGAGCTTCCTTCGTCCCGTGGGCTCCGTAATGAAACCAGGTGTGGTGCAGAGCGGAAAGAATGGTTTCCTGTGTCGTCAGGCGAGCGGCCGGGGTGGGGCAGGCGGGCTGGGATGGGGACTCCCTCCGACACAACGGGGGACAGCCAACCCCTCCCGGAGTGAGCGTTCACAAGAGTCGGAGAGAGTGGGACAGCGAGGGCCTCGGTGCACACACAGGAAGAGCTCTGAATGTTGTTATCCTGTCCGCGTTGGTACATGCATTATCAGGGAAAGCATTCATCGTCGATGCTGTTTCTGTGGCTGGGGAATTTAATGACCGATATTTTCCTAGGACACCATGGCTATCAAAAAAAGAATGTCTGTGAGTGGCCGCTGCGTGCCCAGCGACAGGATCGATGCACTGTATCAGCCTCTCATCTTATTTTCACACACATCTCTGCGTAGGAATTAGGATCTTCATTTTACGGCTGTGGACAGGGAAGACCAGAGAGCCTTGAAGTTCTCCCAAGGTTAGCAGAATTAGTAAAGAGTGGAGAGGGGATTTAAAACCTTAGCTGAGTGCCTCCCAAAGTCTTTTCTTTGTTTTAGAAGTCCCAACAAAATGAGACAGAAACAGTGGGCCGCCTGGGTCACCCCCATGGCCCGAGTCCTGGCAAAGTCTGCTCACTGGAAGATTTCTCCTTAAACTTAGAAAGTTCACCTGGAAAAACAAACACTAACACGTGTCGGATGAAACCTCCACATTTTAAAATAAAATCAAATGTCAGAAGGAGGTGTGCAAACAAGGCTTTAATTACCAAAACTCTCTCAAACAGTATCTCTCTGTTAGCCACCATCCGGGAAAATAAGGTCATGTGCCAAGGTGACAACTAGGTTCTCAGCGGCTTTTCCTGCACAGATTCTCACATGAGGAAAGTATACAGAGAATCACCTAAGCAGAGGGCCTTCCGGTTAGTGTGCTAGGCCTCACGATCTCCACGCCAGTCACTGTCGGAAAGATGACGGTTTCTCCCTGCGGAACTGTCACCTTCCACACTGCATTCGGCCACTGTCGGTCTTCTGCAGTGATTTTTCTTGTTAGTGCTATCACAGAGAAACATTCTCATCCTGAATATATCAGATGAGGTTAGGAGCTGTGTGCATATGGCTCAGAGAGTATGCCCCATGATGTCCAACTTACAGCTTTGGTGGTTTTGAAGGTCAAGAGCTCACTGGGCAGACATCTCCCTCCTTATTGGTGAAAACTCGGAGGTTCAGAGCAGACCTCTGGTACACCGAGGTCTCACAGTGACTAATGGCACTCGCTCAGAGTCATCTAGGTGCTGATGTGTGGGTGTGCGTGTCAGGGACGTGTATGAGTGTGTGTGTGTGTGTCGGGGGCTCACCAATGGTGCCCCAGGCCCTCCACTAGGACTGTTTGCTACAGACACACATGTGAGCTGTGGAGTGGAGGTGAGATGTGGTTAACTTTCTGCAGAACAAGAAAAATGGTCACAGGACAGAATGATTTGAAATGAGTCTTGACAAGTAAGGCTACTTAGTGCAGAAGAGGGTGAAGATCATCTCTCACAGAACTTCATGTGCAAAGGGCGGAAAGATTCAGAAGACCTGGCTTGACTTGGACGCCCAGAGCCCTAGGTTCACATCAGGAAGCGGTGCTCAGCAGTCAGGCATGATTCCTGAATTCAGTAAAATATTTGCAGGAAGGGAAGAAGTGAAAAAGAGGTGGGGGGGCGGGGCATAGGACATGGGAAGGATGAAAAGGAGTACAAAAAATAGAGGGGAAAAATGAGTGTATTAAATATAAAATTCACTTTTATCAGAATTTCCGGGGGAGTTTTCATTAGGAGTAGTAAAAATGTTTGCCGGGCTTCATGAAAGATTTTGATGGAGAGCTTCACTGGGGGAACTTGAACCTTCTCTCCCAAGATGAAATCCATGTGCCTCAGTGGGGCCTTCAAGGCTCCGTGGCTCAGGCTTCCTCTCCTGGACTCGGCTCTCATCCCCGCGGCTCCAACTCCCTGCACCAGACCTTCTAACTGAACTGGGGGTCCCCCTGAGCAGCCATGGCCCCTCGCCACGCTGTTTCCTTGTACTTCCTGCTGCCCAGTAGGATCTTACCCAACTCCGTTTTTTTTTTTTTTACCCAACTGAGTCCCAACAGATTCCCGGGTCTTACAGCAGTGTATTTTTAATTGTTTGAGGAACACCGGTACTGTCTTCCTAATGGCTACACCAGTTCACTTCCCCACCAGCAGGGCCCGAGGGCTCCCTGTTCCCCAGTCCTCGCCAACCACGGTCTCTGGTCTTCTCGAGGACAGCCATTCTAACCGGTGTGAGGTGCTGTCTCACTGGGGTTTTGACTTGATTTCCCCGATGACTAATTCTGCATGTGCCTGTGGTTATTTGCGTCCCTCCTTTGGAAAACTGTGTATTCACGTCCATGTTTACATCCGATTGCCTTTTTGCTATTGAGTTGTATGAAGTCTTTATATATTTTGAATATACATTTATATATATTCCTTTATGTATTTATGCATAACTGTATATATTTACATATACATGTAATATACATAAACATATACAGTAAGCCCTCACTTATATCACCAATGAAAGGATGTGTGACGACGCCGTTTTACCACGGGCGAGCTGGCATGCCCAGGAGTCAGCCTCCTCCAGCATCTCGTCAATACGGTAATGAAATGACACTGATACACGCTAAGGTCCAGCTGCAACTCTTCGGTGGTCGGGTTTGGGGTTCAGGTCACAGCTTCAACCCCTGACTCTCCCAATACTCTTTGTTGTGGATTCTACATGAAGGATGAGCAAAATGCACTTCTGAATTGTGGAGTGCGGGAATGGTGAAAAAAGGGAATCTTAAAATAAAATGAGAGTCACTGTTTTCTAATTCAGGCTTTCTGTCTTTGTCGCTGCCTCTGATTTGCTGTTTCTCAGGTTCCATCTTCTGTGTTTTCTTTTTTTTTTTTTTTTAAATATCTCTGTGATGGATGAAAGTCCACGTGGTGAAGCACACTGTCAGAGTCGAGCCATTTGTCACCAGCTCTGGCACTCATCTCTGCCAAGTTGCTGGGTCTGAGTCATGTCTTTGCTTCTGACAAAATGTCAGTATGATTTGTCACCATCTAATATTTATGCCACATCAGATTGCCACTTGCTCACCTTGGGTCCGAGCCACCGGCTGCACAGTATTCTTCCATGGGTCCTTCCCCAGCCCAGGGCAACCCTTGCAGCTTGGCTCCACCGCCGGGTAAAAGTGGGATCTCTGTGCTTTGGAAAGGCTCAGTGTATTGCAATTGAAGACAAGAATCTGACCTATCCAATGTCACTTTCCAGAAACCGCTGGTGGTCTACTTTCCTGACACTGTTTCTAAATACAAAAGCCCTACTTGGTTACATGATTCCATTAAGTGCCTTTGACACAGAATTCGTGGTTTAAGAATGTGAGGTACATTTCTTCAAGGATGCAGTAATGACAAGGAAATACAGAATAAAGGGCCAGTCCAACAAAGGGTTTCTATGTGAGACTGAAGTCAACCTCACAGGAAAAAAATCTCACCCAAAACAGAGAGGACTGACCCTGAAGACAATGGTTCGGAAGAAGTGGCTTTGAGTGCTGCCCATTGTGAGCTGGTGCAGCCTTCCTTGGTTCCTAACCTTCGTTATAAGGACTTGTACCAAAAGTCTGAGATGAAAAAGTGACAAAACAGTCGAGGAAAAAAGTTCTTGTTGATAGTGATACACACAGTGGTCCTTGCGAGTGAAACATTATGGTGTCCATGCTTTCCCTTTCAGACACCTGGGGAGTGGGGAGGGAATCGATAAAGCAAGGTTGGCAGAATGTCAGTATTTCTTGGGACTGTGTGATGGGGACATAGCACTTCGCTGGGTTTAGATGTAGGTTTAGCTCTCCTTTGGATTTAGTCACTAGTGTTCTGCACAGTCAGTGCATTCAGAGGTTTGGACCCAGGTAGGCAAATCAGGGCACATTTGGGAAAGGCAAAGGGATGGAAGGACGCATTCAAGAGGCAGAAGCCATTGTCCAGAAAAGGAACAAGCTCAGTACAGAGCAAAGGCGAGCAGAAAGAGCAAGGTGCAGTGGATGGAAAAGTCAGATGGCATTCTAACGACTGGCTGGGCTTCCTCCTTTGGCGTTCCTTCCGCCTCCTCACCTTACGGACACCGGCCATTGTATCCGGTGCCAGCGCCAAGTTACTGAGCTACTTCCTAGTTCATCGTTCTCACCCAGAGCACCAGCAGCTTCTGCATGCGCATGCTGCCTCTCACAGTCCTTGGAAAACTGCGGGTAATCAATAAATGCTTGTTGACTTTAGGAAATAATACTGCCATCTAGATATAAGCTCGATGCCCCGGCAGCAGAACAGGGATGAAGGGGAAAAGGCATAAAAGGAAGTGCTTGCTTGTGCTTTCTGGTCTTCGATTGGGTTATCGGCGAGAAGGCGCATAGGGGCATGCAAGAGATTCTTGAGAAACCAACGCAGCTTTGCAGGGTACTATCTAAAAAGGTTGTTGACAAAGTCTTTTGTTTATATCCTGGATATTCATAAAATCTCTACTGTGTCCTGGACACTGTCCTAAGTTTTGGGTAAATACGGAAAACAAAATGCAGACGATGCCTGTGTTCTCAGTGTCACGGGCTGATACATACATTGTGACCAGATGACTGAAGTTCATGGCCCAGCTCCACCAGGTAATGGCTGTCTGTGACCTGGGCCGTAGAACGAAGCCTCTCTCAGTTCCAGTTTCCTGCTGATTCTGTTATTTCTGGATATCATGAACATACCTGCGTCAAAGAGGTATTTTTGGTTCTTTCTAGCACACCACCTGGTTCTCCCACACTACTCCTTTCATATCTCATTACAGCCCTTGCCTGCATGCCCATCAATCCCACCCCTTGCTTTTGTAGTTGGATTTGTAGTTGATAAAACACGTGAGATACTCATAGGTGCCCTTTCAAAGAACTCTAGAGAACACAGCAAGGTAAAAATCCACACGCTGGTTTCGGAGCCAATGAGAAATGATGCTAAAGGAAGTTAGTCATTATTGTAGAACGCTGATTAAACCCACAGAGCAGAGAGAACAAATCGCGATGACCTACGGCCCACACTGGGGCAACACAGCAAAGGACAAACAAAGTCTCTTCATATTTGATTTCAGAATTGCCGCCCCAAATGCAAATCTTTCTGTCTCCATTAAAGCCCGCGGTGTAACTCATTCATTCAGCACCCGTGCAGGTGCTGAGTGAGCTTGAACCCAAGTATGTTGACATCGACACAGGGCTTCTAAAGACTGAAATTCAGAGAATCCCCAGCTGCTTACTTAGCTTCACAATACCACTCTTTCTTTTCTTTTTGAATATTCACACATTTCCCCCACTGATTCAATAGAATGAGCAGAGGCAGTAGACATTTTAACACCATGATCCATTCTTCTAAAAGCTAGAGTTACAATATCTGTGTGAGCATATCATGAACCTAATGTAGTTGAAACCTAAGAGGAAAAACTTCCTGAGAGATAAATGCATGAAACATATGCACAGATGGAAAGAAGGATGCCTCTACTTGTACACCAATGAAAAGTTAAAACTAAAGTGTGAATTGAAAATTCAAGTGTTTAATAAATATTTGTTTCTATTATGTTAGCCACATAGTTGAATACTTAAATACTTTTAAAATGTCAATTGACTTCTTCATTGCAGCATGGAGTAGAATAGTTGGAAGGCATTTTAGACGCCATCTGGTTTACACTTCACACAGCTTTCCTAGGATCAGATAAGTAGAAAGTGGCTAAACTAGAATTTAAAACATCTTAAGATGGTATGAAATGATATTCTTCATGGCATGGTACCACCCCTCCGGCAATTCTATAAACTCACCCATCAAGTTACTATAAATCTACTCTTGGAAAATAAATCTACATTTCATGCTTTGTTCTCAACAGGCATAAAAATCTCAATTATGCGAGACGGTTAGGTGCTAGAGATCGGCTGCATGGTACTTAAACACTCGCGCACAGAAAGCACGCCAGCATCTGCTTGAGAAAGTCAAGAAGCTGGACGATGGCGCCCATTGTGGAGATTCGCGTTAGTGTTCAAAGTGACTTGCAAGAAAAACTTTGAACTGTACGATATTTGTGAAGCTGCTCTGAGACAGGAGGCGGCAGCTGGAATTTCCGGCTCCACAGCAGTTAGGAGACATGCCCGCGTTCTCTGATTGTGGCTCCAAACAATTTACACTTGAAGAGTAGTTCTGGGCCTGGTGTTGAAGGTGTAATGTTTTTAAAGAAATCCCATTTCTCGTGGCTCTGACAGACCTAAGAAGCTGCTCTCAGGCAGAAAGAGACAGACAAGAACGCCAGCAAAGAGAACACAGGTTTCGTGGGAATTGTTACACAGGCTGTGACTATCTGCACCCCCATAGAGGCCCTTCCCCGCAGCCTGCGAATCCCTCCGTGAGACGCCAACGCAGGCCCTACCAAACTTTGGAGCTTCAAGATGGGATGAATAAAAATGAACTAGAATAGGTTTTGGCAAACCAGATGGAGTTTTATTGAGAACTATCTATTTTTTCTAAGAGGGTCTATATATTTCCTGGCATATGCCATTTGATTGATTGTGGCTTTGTGACGCTTTTAGGTAATTTTCTCGTCCTTGCGTTGTTTAGTGACTACGTGAACTTGCCTTGTCATTTAAAGGTCAACATCTTCAATATATATCCAATCTGGGATCATTTATTCAGCTCCATAAATATTCCTTTGCTCATTTGTCTATTAGCCATATTTCTCTTAGGAAGAGCTTTCTGTTCAAAAACAGTAAGCTTATTGGCTGCTACATACAAACTTATAATGAGATTTGTGCTACATCGTAAGACTGTGGCATACACTCTACTATTATTGTTACTATCCATGAGGTTTCCAAGGTAATTATTGGAACCTCCCCCACCTCATCCCCAGGAGGGGTGCATAACCATGGAGAAAACGCAGCCTTTAAGAAAAGAATGAGGAACAGGTGGGAGAGCATTATCTGCATCTCTGTTCAGAATGACGGAAGATGAGAAAACATGACGGAGAATGACGCTGAACGAAGTAGAAACCACCGCGGGGGGAGGGGGGTCCAGTTGCTGGGTGCTGTCTAGAGGTACAGGAGACTTACACTAGATTAGGGCAGAGTAAGATGTGACTCACGGCACATTACCACTGCAGCGCAAAAGAAGAACCTCCAAGTGTGGGTTCCAATGCAATGACGTTTTCACTTACAGATTTTTTAACACACATGGTATTTGGGGAAACAAGGGAACACCCCCAGCTGGCATAGAGAGGATAGGGTCTTTGAACTCAGACAGTTCTGGGTTCCGACCCTCATTCTGCCATGACTGACTGTGACCTTGGGAAAGGTATGTAACGACTGCTCTTCTCAGTCGCTCGGCTCACATCACAGGGGTTACTGTCTCCGTTAGAACGGCTGCCATGCTGAAGTGGAACGGGGGTGATGGACATGAGCAGAAGGGCAGACGGGCAGACGGTGCCTAAGAAAAGTCAGGTCTGTGTCCTCTTTGCAAGGACCCGCGTGGGGCCTGTGTTTTGGAGAGAAGGGCAGAGAAAAACAAATAAATATTCTGCCTTTGTGATGTACACAGCCTAAAAACCAAGCTGAGCCACACAAGCATTGCGTACGTGTGCGTTTGTGTGTAAAACTGTGTGTGTGTCTGCGAAAAGTTGACTGTGCTACAAGGAGAAGATCAAGATCCATAAGTGTGTAGAAGAAAGAGAAAATGAGAAGTTGAAAGAAAAATATAAATTGGTTCAGAGCTGTTCAATTTCTGCTGCTAAGAGCCCTCCTAGGTTCCCCCTTATTCTTTTCGATGTGTGCCCACTTCATGTACAACACGCCCATGACTTGCACGGAGCACAGCTGAGCAGAGCCCTGCTCTCTGCCTCCAGCCTTCCTCCATCCGGGTCCTTCTTCCATCGCGTTGAGATCGCCCAGCAGGCCTACCTGGCCGCCTGCCTGAAACCCCGCTTCCTTCAATCCATTCTGCATGTATGGCCAGAGATCTGATGTTACTCCCTTGCATTAAAACAATAATAATAAAATCATTTAGAAGGGCCTAGGAGGTAAAAGATAGAACAGAGAATTTTTTAAGTCTACAAATATATCTTTGGACAAATAAGATGTTATACTCCATTGAATTAGGAATCACAGTGAGTTATATGACCTGGTTGCAGTAACTGCGTTAAGCAACCATAGTATTTCAATAATAAAATAAACCCATTGAAACAGATTATTTTCTAGGGTAATTATTTAACTAACTTAAAAATGGCAGGAGGATGGACACTCCAATCTTTGCGTTTTATTATCTTGTCACTGTATTCAGCCCAGAAAATAGTGTGTCTGGCAATTGCAATTCTTTACATTTATAGAGAAGGCTCTCTGGTTTCCCCAAAGCTAAGTTTTAACACGTGTCCTCATTGCACCTGTTACAAAGATCACATTCTGAAGGGCTCCTATGAAAATTCCTTCTTCACGTTGGCCTTTCCTGGGTCCCTAAGTCAGATCCCGTCAGCGGCGGAGTCTCCCAGAGCAGCTGTGCACAGCTGTTCCTGGCGCTCGCTGCACCTGCACCATCTGCGGGTCGTCTGTGAAATGAGGGGGACAGGGGTTGGTCTCTCACCTGCTTACTGCTGGGTCTGCTGCAGCCAGCCCCCCACCAGTGCTCACAGAGTACCCGCTGAACAGATAACAAAGTGAACAGACAAGGGAGTTGCATTTATCTGCATTTTGCAGTTCTGGACAGTGTACCCGGCTGAGGTTATTAATGAATCCAGTTCCTTCATTCAGTAAATAACAGGTGCCACTTTTAAACACACCCAGTATTTGATCCCTGACTTGCTGCGTCCTTGGACATGTCGACCTGGCTGCCCGGAGCTCAGTTTCCTCTCGATTCCGGACGAGGATTCCGAGCATGCGCTCTGCTGCACAGCGCTGGGCCCGCCCCTCGTCTCTGCCACGTGCTAGCCGTGTGCCTGTGGGCAATTCCCTCCGCCGCCTGTAAACTGCGGACAGTAAAAGCGCCTGCTTATGGGATCTGGGAGAGGATTAAATGAACTCACAAACCAAATACTATAATAGAAGTGTTAGCTAGGCCCCTGTTGTTGCCGTTATTCACGTCACTGTTGATATTTTTACTGTGATTATTTAACTAACATAGTACACTCTACTAGATACGACACAATAAAATGAGACGGTACAAGGAAAACGCATAGTGAAAGCATAGTACAGAGTGAGCAAATCATAGCAGACATTATTTTTAGTAGTAGTAACAGTACTAGCAGCAGCATTATCATTTAAGCCCACTATTTGCTAGAACACACTTGACTACTAGGATAGGATAGGAAAAACTTACAGAAATATTAATGGCTGACGTTAACTGCAAACTTACCATTTTACATGCATTAATCCCCGGAGAGAAGCAATGAGAAGCGGTTAGGATAATGGATGTGCAGCCCCGTGGCTGGGGACTGCATCCCATCTCTGCCACTCGCTCACTCTGTGTTTGAATGGGCAATAACGGTATCCACCTCAAAGTCATTATTATTTTATTCTCACAATCACCTTGATATTATATACACTAATATTGTCTCTGTTAAGGAGCCATGCAAGCTAAATACAGAGAATAAGTTACTTCTCCAAGTTTGCACAGCAAGTCGGTGTCCGAACCGGTCTTTGATCCAAGTCAGTCTGACCCTTGTGCTCTTCGGATATGATACAGTCCCCCAGAGAGACAGGTGGGGTTTCCAATGCCATGGGGGGTATGCCGGTCACACTGCTTGGCCACCACCCATCTCCATGTGGGGCTGATACCCCACTGTTCCAACTTCTCCAGAGAAGAGCTTGAGGTTATAATGCTCTCATTACATGGGATCTTCAAAACAGCTCCCTTATAGATACTTCATAAATCTCTCCAGAGAAGTATGACATAACATAGTGTCAGAAAATGGTAGTGATTTCTCTTTTAATCTTGATATACTGTGGCCCCTAATTTCTACTGCTTGCTACTTAATACTGCCCCATCCTTAGTATCTCCCCACTTCCTAGTGCAAGGTGATCGTTCATCTGTCCCTGTCCACCCACCCAACGGTGACACAGGCTGGAGGCACAAAGATATAGACAGGACACAGTCGTGGCCCGTTGGGGTCACACCAGCTAGTCTGCTTATTTTTAAACACAGGATGTTTCTAGCCATTGTTACCCACCTCCCACCCCTGACCACAGGGCTACCTTGGACATGTCTGTGCTCACTGTTTGGGACCATGGAAATTCTGGGGACTTCAGTGCAGCGTCCCCGGGAAACGCGGGGCATGTCTGTCCTTCTCGGCTCCCAGCATCCCCTACTTCCACCGTCCCCAAGCTGGTAGCCAGTCCACATGACTGTCCATCCTGATCCCCGTTCCTACTCTGTTTGCCAGTGGGGTGGAAGGTTTGTACTATACCACCCCTCCATGGCCTAAAACCTGGATTCTCCTTTTTCTTTCTTTTTAATGTTTTTGAGGTTCTAGAACCCTCTCATCTCCAGAGGCTTGCTAAGTCAGCAGTAACGTGGTTTGTCCTGGTGAGTCATTTTCTACACTGCCCCCTGTCTTCCTGGGAAAAGCCACAGTGTCCCCAAGTCCTTGCCTGAGAGCCCTGCCCCATCATTTGTTCCCAGATGAATGCCTTTGGCCTGGGCAGGGGATGATCATGTAGCCTTCGGGACTAGGTCACAGGACCGTGTGCCTGTGTTATGAGGATTTGTCATGAGAACTGGTATTCATACTGATTCCACCAGCATCAAGACCCAGCCCCCTCCACACCACTGAACCCAGATCTGAAAGAACAGTAGGTGACATCCCCCACATCCGCCCCCATGCGTATCAGTCAGCAGAGGCCTTAGAAGAGCTTTGAAGAATAAAGAGAGGTCACTTCAGGTATCCCACTGAGAGCCACACAAACACAGATCAGGTATTCGTTACACACAGGTCGCCAATCCCTCTCCTTCTCCCATTTCCTTTACACCTCCATCTTTTATCCCAAACCACCCACGTCTTCCATGGACAACAGATCCCAGTTTGTGTGACAAGAGGGGAGAAAGATACTGCAAAATGCTTCCCCATGGGTGGGGTAACTACTGCCATCTCCGAGAGTGGCGAGAGCCCCTCTCTCTCCTGGCACGCCTCATACAGAGCTGCTCTCGCCAACGGTCATAAACAAAACACCAGCAGATGTGAGGAGCAAGTGACTGGCAAGGAGGCAGTCGCCATGGCAACAGTCACCATGGAAAGTCCTCTGAACACCTACCCCAGTGTCTACACAGAAATTCAGAGCATCCAGCTCACAGAAATACAGAAGAAAGGGCCAAGATCATTTCAATGCAGCATGCGGAAATGACGTCCAAGTCGAAAAAGTGGAACTCTCGTCAGAAGTTTACTTCTCTGGCCAGGCCAGGGCTTGCTCACGGCAGCATTGTGAAGGGGGATATTTCCTGCGGCTTCCCTTTGCCTACAGGACAGAGTGCCTTCCTTAGTCTGATATCCGAGGGGTTTGCAGCCTACATGTTTTGGATTGTTTGTTACTTGTCTAGCTGCTCACGTCAGAACAGTAGAACTGGTGCAGTGTTCATGCTGACTCACACTGCATGAGGAGTCCCCTTTAGTGACGGTTTCGTCCCTCTTAGCTTTGCCTGTCAGTTTCCCAGACCACCGTCCCAGCGTCTTCGAACTTCCATTCCATCCAGGAAGTCTTCTCCAGCCACTGCACTTGACAGTCATTTCTTGAAATATGAAGACAAACTTCCTGGGTTTTTATATCTTAGTTTGGATATCTAAAATTGTGTGAAATTGGACTTACTATCTCACATGTAAAATGATGTTAATAAAATACTTTCCTTTGAAAATCGAATGAGATAATGAGGGCAAATTAAATGAAATGGGGCTGTAAACCTTATTTACATGATTATTTTTCACAGTAATATTATTTCTCCTGTCTCTCATTTGCTAGCTCCAAGCCACCTTTACAAAAGAGCATCAGTACACAAGGTCCATCCAGAAAAAAGTCCAGCCATTGTTAACATAATGAGAACAGTTTGTGTGACATTGATGTGACCTGGCAGCCAAGGAGAGTGGACTGGAATGTGCCTGTGTGAACAATGACGACCTCACTGCACTAGTCAGTGGGGGCGGTAGATGCCGTTGAGTGAGCATGTGCACTGAGTGGCCGTCACATTCCAAATGACTGAGTGAGTAGAACAACGAATCTGCATCAAGTTTTGCATTTAGCTTGAACATTCCTCCTTGGAAACTATTTGGATGATTCAGAAGGCCACAGCCATGGGCACCTGGTGATTGACAGCTTCACCACGACAACATGCCCCTTTGTGCATCACGTCTCATGCAGAGTTTTGTTGTGAAATATCCAACCAGCCCCCAGCTACAGCCCAGATTTGGTGCCCTGTGACTTCTGGCTTTTCCCAAAACTAAAATCACCTTAGAAAGGGAGAAGATTTCAGACCATCGACGAGATTCAGGAAAATACGACAGGGCAGCAGATGGAGATTGGGAGAACTGTGTGAGGTCCCCAGGTGCATACTTTGAAGGGGACTGAGGTATCATTGTCCTGTGTACAGTGTTTATTTATCACCTATCTTCTTCAATAAATGCCTCTATTTTTCATATCACATGGCTGGATACTTCCTGGACAGACCTCATATTGTAAAAACTCAGTAAACTACTGGATAAATGTATAAACGAATGAATAAGGTGAAATATAGAATGCCGAGATGAAATGAACTGTTCAGAATACAGTGAAACGATGGAACGACAAGGAAGGCAGATTTGGAGGAATGTACACAGATGTTTTTTGTCCCCATCGTAAATCAACCTAAGTATTGTCTTCTTCCACTCGCAGCCCCATAAGTCAGGACTGAGATATTTTAGGCAACTGATGAATCAGTTCATTAAAGAAATTCATGAGAATATTTTTTTTAGGATCGTCTAAGCTATAAAAAAAAAAAGTACGCCCAAATGAGCGCCGTCAGCGTGAACTGGAGGAATGCACCACCTTTCTCCTTGGGGCTCATGTTCCTTGTTCCAAAAAATTCTCTCAGCTGTCCCACCTTCCCAGAAACCTGCTGCCCCTTCCCAGACCCCTCTCTGACCTTTCCATAGTGTCTCTGCTGACGGTGTGGTGCCACTCATCACGTTATTTAAAAGTCTGTGCACTGTTATCTCATGGCTCCTCCTTTGCTGTGTGTCCGTAACGTACCACAGTGCCACCCACACGTCCTCACTTGTGGCATTAATGAAGCCACTCACACGTCCTCACTTGTGGCGGTAGTGAGTTGGTGTGTGGATGAGTGAGGGAACCAACAGATGAGTGAAAGAATGAATAGAGCACACGAACGTCACATCCATGCAAGCAGCTGGATAATAATCTCTCCAAATTATTCATAAAAATTTATTTCGGGTTTTAGAATAATTATATAACAGCATATATTATTTTATTATCTTATGTATTTTTGCAAGCTTTATTTAAATTAATTTACAAAAAACTAGTGGCATATGCATTAGCACTGTTTTAAAACTAGGGCGACTAACTATAATCAAAAGATAAAAATGATTTAAAGAAAAAAATAATAATGATAAAATAAAACTAGGGTAACAAAGACCTATAAGCCTTTGCAGATTAACTAAGTGGTTCTCAACTAATGGTTGTCAAACTTAATAATGAGCTATTTTGTATGTATCCAAAAAAATCTAAGATAGATGCATGAATGTCCATTATAAAGCCACAGAAGCTATTAGTTAATGCCATTTGATGGGCCCAAAGTAGCTTCAGAAAACTGATTTTAAACACATAGAAATACATATAATCATATAATTTTTAAATAAAGAAAAGGTTGGGAACAATTAACCTACTGTTTAACTACTCCTGCAGAAGAGAAATTAAGGTCCGTGCAAGAAAAATACGGGCTTGGGCAAAAATAGGTTTACAGTTGTTTATATGGAAAATAATACAATAATTAATAAATAAAACTACCAGAACAAACTGTCTTTCACACACAACTGTAAATCTACGTTTGCCCCACCCAGTGTTTTGTACTTGGCGGGACCCAGAGAGTGACTTTATTCTGTAATCTCTGCACCATCGTCTTTTCAATTAATCTAGGAAGGAATTTGCATCATGCTTTTGAAGCACAAAATTCCCTCATTCTCTACTTTCTCCTGCAAGTGTAGCTGCAAGCCAAACACCACAAGAATCACGGTGTATTCTTCTTTTTTCCTACAAATTGTTTTTGGCGAATTTACTAGTAATTCACACAAAGCATTGGATCTTTGAGGGAGTTAGCTGAGCTTGGCAAAAAGCTTGTAGATGACAAGTTTAATGTTGTTCTTAAAATGATATAATTCCCAAGATTACCTAGTGATTTAATTAACTCATATTTTAAAAATATGGAAGCAGGAGTTGAAACCAGTGATACCCACTTATTTTTAATTAAATTTCTGAAAGCAATGGGCCTCGATCACTGGATGGGTTGTTATGTGTAACTCATGAGCCTTAAATAAGGGGCTTTTAGTACCTAATTTTTACATTAATAGAAGAAAGCTCACAATTTTTCTACAGCAGTAATTGCAAAAATATATATGTTCTCTGGCATTAGTGAGACATCACTGATGCAGAGCTCTGTATTCAGGAGAACGGGCTGCACATGGACGAGGAACTGCTGAAAGATACCGTCACATTCACTGCCACACGTGACTCGTCACAGAACGGAACAGAGTCTGATTATATTAACGTCGTAAGACTGGAAAACACATGTCCGACAAAATAGCTATAGAAATGTTGGGATGATGCCCGTTGAGTTCCATTTATGTTAAACTGCAGAACTTCAGAAAGGCCAAAGTGCAGAGAAGAACCTAATGTGTGTTTATTTACTCAACAGGCATGTTCTGCAGACTACGCTAGACACCGACAATATGAAGCAGACGTGGTCCTTGTTCTAAGTCTACACACTAGTGCAGGGGATTTGCAGTGATAGCCCTATACCATATGAATTGGGGTTACCTGCCGGCTTGCTAGACAGAGCGGGAAATATATGTGTGCAATGTCCAAGTGGGCGCTTGGTGACAGGAACTACTCGGCAGTCTCATTAGGGAGCTACTGGAATGAATGAAGCCCATGTGTTCTTTCCTCTGCGCCACTGCTCACGTCACTTAAGCTCCCGGTGACTTGAAGAGTCTGGCTTTCCAGCCATGCCCTAGTGCTCCCTCTGGAGGGCCGGCCCACTCCCGCTCTCTCTGCTGCGGCCCCATGCTCAGGCCGGCTTTCCCTCCCCTCTGGTCCCACCCTTGCAGGCACGGGGCGCTGGAGGTCCACAGGTGATTCCTACAGCCAGACCGCTTAGCTTCCCGGAGGTCCGGGTGTGCCTTCCCCGACATGACCACTCTCACCTGTGCTGGTAAAAAAATATTGGCGCATTGTGGGAAGCTGGGGGTCGTTACCCCTCAAAGAAAACTCACACAGCCCGTTCAGGAGATGAGTCTGGCCCAAGCACACCTCTTTGACGGTCGACAGGGGAAGAGACTTGTCTTCTCCACTTGTCCCCGGTCCCAAAGGGCCGAGGGGGCTTGTGGGATCAGGGAAAAGGAGAGCAGAGACGCACACGTGTAGTGTGAAATGAGGAAGACAGAGGGGCAGGGGGACACAATCCAGGTACGAGAAGAGCCCCAAGTGAATCTAGGGTACTCCCAACAAAACTCTGAAACATGGAGAATTATATTCCTCAAGAGGCAGATGAGACCAAAAACAAAAGTATCCTTTTCAACCAGGGAACTCTGGAAAATTGATTCTTGATTTTGGAAGTAAAGCCACTTTGATTTGATTCGAAGGCATCTTTGGAGGGCAGGAGAAGTTTAATGCGTGTGCGGTGCATTTGAAGACCTATCTAGTGTCCAAGAAGCTCTCCTTTGGGGACCACAAGCTGGTTTATGACCCATTATCTGTAACACAAAGATAATGAAAGCTGTACCACTGTCTGCTCGCAAAGGCCGCAGGAACACCAGGGTCTGACAGCCATGATATATCTCAGTTAGTTTTTTCTGTGTAAAACCATCACCAATCACGGAGCAGACGATGCGCTGGCTAAAGAGACTACACGCGGAGATGACGGAGTTATCCATTTATCTTCATTGGAAGAACTCCGACGGCACTACGGCTGATAACAGAAATCTCTCCCTATCTGAGGTCCTCTTCCTAATGACTTCCTTCAGCAGTTTGATTAAGAGTCTTTGTTTTCTAGCAAACAACAGTAATCCACCTTTCCTGATCAGTCACTGAAACTTCCAACCCAATTTTTGGTGTTAAAATCTAAAGAACTATTAGATTTGAATAAAATGAAAGATGAAAAATGCCCTAGAAAACGAGAGCGGATGATTAAGACATGTAAGCATAAAACATTTAAGACAACTTGTAATTCACCTTCCTGGTTCAGATACTTCACTCAAGTGAAACATCTTCTCAGAGACCACTTCTGCACGCACAGGTAATCTGATTGATTTGACCATTTAACATTAGTTGAAGAAAAGGTCAAATGTTATGGAGTGAAAAGAGAATTCTGCGCAGACACCGATGGCATAATCAACGTTTAAAATGCAATTACAACACAGACCATCAAAACACTGGAAAATAAATAAGCATACAGACATTTTGAGTATAGCTACAGAGAGAGAAGATGGGGAAAAGCCTAGAGAAAAGAATGTTGGAAGTAAGGAAGAAAGAAATGAGAGAAGGAAGGAGGGAGGGAGGAAAGAAGGAGGGCGGGGTGAAAGGAAGGAGCAAGGAAGGGAGGGGAGAAGGAACAGAGCCATGAACACGCAGAGGTGGAAGAGAGGAAGGGAGGAGAAAGAGGGAGAGAGACTGGGTCCCTAACATTCTCTGTGTATTAACGAGACAGCAAGGGCTGCTCTAGGTGAGTTTTGTGCATTATCTTGTTTAATCTTTATAGCAGCCCTGCCAGAAAAGAGCTTCTTATCACTTTGATTTCCGTGTTATACAGAGGTGGGCAAAAGTAGGTTTATAGTGGTAAGCACACAAAACAGAGTTTACGCTTGTATTATTTTTACTAATTATTGTATTATTTCTTTGTATTGCAACTGTAAACCTTGTTTTACCCACCTCTATATTCAAGAAAAATTTTTTTTCTTAGAGGATATAAGTGAAAAGACACAACCTAATTTCTGGGTACATAAAAACCACTTCCCGCCTTTCTATTGGTCCTGTCTTTTATTCATTTCCTTTACTGCTTTGTCCTCTCCTGCAGAAGAAACCCATCCAGGTGGGCTGGTTACCCCTATACTCACATCGGAATTTCATCTGGAGACAACAGACCCCATAACATTGCATTCCAGTTCAAACTTATCAGATGGTTTTCAGTAATTAGGCGAATTCAGTCCAGTGTCGCTTTCTGGGACCGACCCAACTCCAAGGGGAGGGGAAGCCTCCCCACATCAACAAGAACGTCACCGGGCACCAGCTGGGAGTCCTCTGATTCCATCGATCCTCACACCACCTCCCTGAAGACAGCATCCCACCCACAGGGGGAGGTTCGGTCCTACAAGTTGAGGTTCAGTTAGTTTGCTAGAGGGGCTCACAGAACTGAAAGAAGCATTTTACTTATGGATAATCTGTTTATTGTAAGAGGACACGACCCCGGAGCAGCCAGATGGAGGTGATGCTCAGGGCAAGGGGTGGGGAAAGGGCTCGGAGCCTCCGGCTCTCCTGGAGCACACTTCTCTCCGGCACCTCCACGGGGTCACCAACCCGAAGTGACCTGACATCTGCCCCAGGAGCCCTTGACTAATGCTCAGTGAAGCAAGCAGTGCGGGTCGCTTCTGCCACTCTGAAATTTTGGGAATGAGTTTGCTTGGCTGACTTGTTTAAATTCTGTGTCCCTAATCCTTCCCACTACGAGGATTTGCACACAGGAAGGACTTAATAAACATTTCTAGAATCAAAACAAAATGTGGACGTAGTTGCTGCTTTTTATTTCAGTGGTATTATTCACACTACAGAAAAAAAAATCACCACGCATGCTGCTGTGTATAGCTTGTTACAATTTACAAAGCTTTGTTCAAATTTGTATCTCTTCTGATCTTTACATCATTCTATGTGTGTTTTATCCTTTCTTTTAAAACAAGGAGGAATTGAGGCCAGGACAATTTAATGACTAGTCACCTGGTGGTTCAGAGTTAGCAGGTGTAAAACAGACTTGAACTCTGACCTTTAATTCCCAATTATATGTAACTCCCAGGATGCTTAGCCATTAATTCCAGTGGCTTCTGCAAATGTTAACTTATTTTTTTAACCAAAACTTCCATAAGAGATCCACAGGGACATTTGATAAATAATGCAAGAACTTGCTTCCTTTGTAGGAGATGATGGCACATTTAGCAAGTAGAATGAGCAACAACCAATATCTCACAAATAAAGGACAATTTTTAAAAAAGATAATTATGGGATAACTACCCACAAGGTGTTATAATCAAGCAAGTATGGTTAATATGGGCCCTTTGCAAATGTAACTTATTGTCTCATTAGAAAAACCCAAAGGAAGGAAGAGGAAATTAATCCAAAATTAGATGTTAATTAGAAATGTCTGATGAATGGCATGCTGCAGATATGGAGATATTAAACAGAAAATGGGGATGTCACACGAGTTACTGAGGGAAATATATGCCTTTTATTATACCGGGGGAGGAAGAAAAGATGATGTATTAATTACAACTCATTTAAGATTTTACCTTCAATGAACGCTAAAATAGACAAGATGCAGAAGTTTATTTAAACCAGCTCTTTTCAACAGGATGGGAAGAGATGAGCTTCCGCAGAAATGGAAGAAATTGGCAGGAGAGAGAAAACCGAAGCGGTCACTTGTGCTCAAAGCCCATAATAGCAAACCTAGACGTCACACCTGATCTAATTTCCGTTTCAGCTTGTCCCAGAAACACAGTCTTAATCAATCAGTCTGGAATTTTCCGTTCAAGTCCCAGTAAGGGCATCTGTCTTCCTGGGCCCTTCCTCTCCCTAGGTTCTCACTGAGCTGTTTCCAAGTTAGAGAGGAAGCGATAAAACACCGTCTCTGCTGTCGCACTGCTCTATGTGGGAACGAAGGTATGTGGCCGGAGACCGCAGTGGAAGGAAGGAAAAGACATTAAATGCCTGCAATAAGGCAGAATGATGTGTCAAAGAAGAAGGGACTGCATGTGTATGCCCTTCCTTTGGAGCCGTGCCACATTGGGCTCGTCACTGGATGCCACGGGACCGTGATTTTGGTAATTAAAGCAGCACCGTGTCTGACCACACCTGAACAGGAAATGGAGTCCTTTCCCCGTTGCCCTGCACTGCAGGTGCGCCTACCAGGTCCAGGACCCGCACACATCGGCTGAAGTATGTGCAGGAAAAAAGGTCAAAGTGAAGGACATCGGTCAAAGAAAATGGCAGAAAGAATTACAAGGTAACACTGCGGAGCCTATTTAGTCCCCATTTACTGGACAGATCGATACCTTGTAGATATGCTACTTGTCATAAGGGGGCTGCCAGAGCCACGTCTCGCCGCACACAAACGGCTGCTCCAGTGCAGCTGCCAATCGGCGCCTCCCTCCGGCACAGAGGCCTGCTGCACCCAGCGCTGCAGCAAGCCCTCGTGGGAGGGGGCGCAGCCCGCAGGGCGGCTCCAGTCCTTGCATTTGCTTTGGAGGGATTGTCTTGGTCCTTGGCTAAGGGGGATGTGCACTTACACAAGTAAGGTTCCCTTTACTTCCTTGGCAAGATGGCATGAGTCCGGCTCTCTCTGGTTCTTTGTTCCCATCCCACTTAGGAGTGCAAAAAAAAAAAAGGTGTAAACATGGGAATACAGTGTGTGTGCAGGGAAGCTGGCTGTGTTTAACTCTTGGGAATGTTTCCAAGGCAGCAAACACTGAGTTCTGAGCTCAATGGGTGGTGACATTGCTTGGGAGGAAGTGATTATGTTCCAACACAACTTTTTCTGAGAAAAGACGATAGGCCGAGGAGGTAAGTGGAAGAGACTCATGACAAGCAATTTTACAACTCTCACTTAAGGGGAAGTGAGACTATTTGGAGGGGAAAATAACCCCCACTGGCCTAGGGCAAGGTCCAGGGACCACACTGGGATGTGTAGTGGGGGTGGGGAGTCGGGGGAAAGTGGGACGGGACTGAAGGACAACAGACAGAAAACAGGGGAGGTGCACATGAGCACTCAGAAAGCAGACGCTTCGGACTTGTCTGGGGCATGGATGGCCAGACTTCCTGAACACGGCTGAGGGGAGGCGCAGGCCAGCTGCACAGGGTGTCGGTGGCTCCAAGTGTCTCTCAGCTTGCACACGCGGGTGCCATTCTGAGCTTCGAACCATGTGGCTATCCAACCTAATCATAGAGAGAACAACACCTAATCCCACATTAACAGTTGGAAAAACGCGATTCAAAATGTTGGAGACAAAGCATCAAATTTGGGAGATAATAAAACATCAACAAATCTGGGAAAACACACTTCTTTACAACCACAGTTCTATAGATGAGAAACTCTCTTGAAAACTCAAAGTGGTGTTTCATTTCCAAAGAGAACAAAATACGTACAGAATCGGATTTTAAACGCTAACTAGACTTCTCACTAGGAATGAGTGGGCACTGCTGCAGTGGAAGCAAAGAAAGCAGTTATTAACCTGAAATGGTCTCAAGTGAGAGAAGACTCCGTGAGCTTCAGGACCAGCTGATCTATCACTAATTC
>PVJI01011696.1:0-54902 GCA_004026765.1 Micronycteris hirsuta
TTGTACCTTGGAATGCTCCAACACCCAAGGAGAACCCTCCCCACCTCCTGTCTATTCTGTAAGACCAGGCTCCTGATCTGCTTTTGTTACGGCCACCTCCCGATGACACAGGAGCACCTTCTCTTTCCTGAATGTCCCCGTCAGGTCTCTGGGTCTCGCGGATCTCCCCTGCTGAGCAGTGCCAGGGAGGAAAGGGGAGCATCAGACTCCGGTGGGAGTGAGGGCTTCGGGGAAGCAGCAGGAGGTCGGGGACGGATTCCTGTGAGGCTGGGAAAGACAGGGTCTGGGGCGGCCTTTGGCTCAGCCATGTTGGAAAGGAAGCTCTGAAGCCCTGCTGACTGCTAGGGCTGAGCACGTGGCTTTGCTACTAGCTAGGCCCCGACTGCTTCAGAGACGGTCACTTCACCCTACTGCTGACGCACAGCGAGTGGGGGAGCCAGTCCTTCTTGGTAACTGGCTGAAAGTTTTCCACAGGAGACACGGTTCCAGACCCTAAAGTCATGAGCCTCCCCGACCAGAAGGAGGGAGCCTGCTGAGGAGCTCCCTTCCATCAGGCTGAATTTCAGGCCCCGCACTAGCAAGAGGATGGCGTGTATCAGGAAGCTGAGTGGGCACAGCCCTTTACCTGGCACCCATGACGGAAAATCCCTGCCACTACTCCCAGCCCCAAAGGAATTGGTAAGCCAAGGGTCGCTCTGAGGACCAAGGAGAGGAGGCAGCCAGCCGGCGGGCGCCAGGCTGGTGCAGTGGATATTAGTACGTCAGGGCGGGGCAGCTCCCAGGGCGGGGATTTTAGTGTGATCGTTAGTGTCAATGAGGAAACCAGAGGGACTTGCCTCAGAGTGATGGAAAAGGCCCAAGTGAATAATATACTTACTCTCTAGATATCCTGGGGAGGAAGGCCATTGAAAGAGAGATCCATGGGAAACAAAGTTAAAATGGAAACATCAGTCTCTGTCTTGGTCTGGACAAAGTCGCCTTCTGGGTTCTTAGTTTCCTGGCTCTGAACATCTACCTCTCTGCATTCTGCTCTTGCCCACGCTCCGTCTCCTCCCCTCCTGAATCCCGACTGCACTGCATAGTGGGTAGGATACCCCTTAACGCCCCTGTGTAAGGCTCCATTCTGACCTCCTAGACTCTAATCCTCGTGTTCCTGGACTTGAGACTTGCTTGACTGGCCATACGCGTAGTAGTGCAACATGGCCTGGCCGTAGGGTGCTCTTCTAAGAAGCTGGAGGTGAGGAGGGGTTAACTAGTCTGAAGACAAGAAAAAGCTTCCCTTTTACACGGGTCTTGGACTCAGACCTGCCAGCTCTCACCTAGGTCAGCAAACGGCAGAGCCAGGCCGCAATGCACAGCCGATCCCGGCCCCTGGACCGTTCCGGAGCTGGCTAACCCGATCTCAGTAGCGGCAACCTTTGCCTAGTGACTACCTCAGGCAAGAATCAGATACCTTTTCCAATGCAGCTTTCTTGGGGAAGTCAGCACAAGAAAGCTCAGTTTGTCAGGGGGTGGGTTCTGGTGCAGGTTTCAATAAGTCCAGGAAATTCCCTGCTAGGAACCGAAGAGGCCTTCTGCTCCATGGGGTCATTCCTTCCATCCTCATCCTCCAGAGGGCAGGGCTGGTCTCACACTGTCTGCCGAACTAAGGCATCTTTCTTCCTTCTCTCGCCATCTCTAGTTCGGGATACGTGGCCCCATTAAGCTCTGGTGTAGGTGGAGTCCCGCTGACGCCTACTTGGCCTAGCCTGTGGGTGTCATGAGTTACGAGGCCACGAGAAGACTGGCCTGCCACATCTAATGACAGAGCCTCCTGTGAGCACCTACGGCAACTTCAAGAGCAGGGCCTCTCTGCAGCCTCTTTCAGGCACTGGCGAAGGTGAACTTATCCTTTATACCACCGCCTGCCCTGAGCCCCGTCTCCCCTTCCCGTCCCAGACCACTGGACTGGGTACTCACTTCTCAAGCAGGGTCAGAGCTGTCACGGGGTTTACCCGGAGGTACTTGCAGTTGGGCTGGCCATAGTCTGCAAGGTAGGTTGACCAATCCCACTGGATGAAGAGATCCAAAAGCTGCAAAACATTCAAATCCCCACCCCATGGATTAATCAGACAGACGAGACAAACCCCTTAGAAGCCCTCAGCATCCTTCACTACCAGCTAATAGTAGATTTGGAAAACAAATAAAAACGTAATAAGAGAAAGGATGGTTACAAACTACAAGGCAATTGAGAAAATAAATGAGTAAGCATCAGCAGTCAGAGTCACCTCTGCCACAAGCACCGTCACGGAGCTGAAGCGACCCGCTGGCAGCTCCCAGAGACAGGCCTGCACACAGCCTGGCGCTGTACTGGGTCAAACGCGAGGCCGTCGCGCGCTCGCTCCTCCCGGCCACAAACACTCATTGAGGGCCTTCCGTGGGTCAAGCACCGTTCCAGCACCCAGCCTCCAACCATGAACAAACAGCTGGGTGTGGTCCAGGGCCACAAAGGCAGTCGTATGAGCTTTCAGGTTAAAAGGTCTGGGTTCAAGTGCCAGTTTCATGTCTTGCTGCGTCGGTTTTGCCCGAGTTACTCAGCTGATACCCACGCACACTCATGCCTACAACAAACAGGACACACAGACGAAACAGAAACGCTGCGTGGAAGGTCACATAGCATCTGCATGAGGCAGTCCGTGTCATGCCTGTGTGGGCGCTGGTGGTGCAGACGGAAACCAGGGCCCAGGTGGTCAGGCTGAGCAGCAGGCAGGCCCTGGAACCCGGCTTCTGAGCGTCGGAGGGCAGTGCCAAGGGCTCGGCGTGTATTTATATGATAATGAAAGCTTTCTCAGGGTAAACTGAGTTCTGAGACAGGGGAGATTTTGACTTACAAAAACAATAAATTTTCTCAAAGGCTTTGCTTCCCAGACAGTTAGGTTTTGTTTTTTTTTAATCTCCACCTGAGAATGTATTGGTTCTGGAGAGAAGGTGGGGATGTGGAGAGGGGGAGAGAGAGAGAAAGAGAGAAAGAGAAAGAAACACTGACGTGCGAGAGAACATCGATTGGTGGCCTCCCATATGTGCCCAGACTAGGGATTGAACCTGCAACCTTTTGCTGTACCGCACAGCGCTCCAAGCAACTGAGCCATCTGGCCTGGGCCCAGCCAGTTAGCTTTAACCTCAGGTATCACTCCAGCAAATATTAAAAAATTTTATCTGAGTAAATCTAAAAAGAAGTGAGTGCATTTCAAAGGCAGGGGTGATGAGGGGGAAGCTGGCCACTCCCTCCGTGAGCTTCTGGAAGGGGCACAGTCCCAGACTCACATCACTGCAGAGGGGAAGGGCCTCCTAAGCAGTCTCTAGCAATGAGATACTTTTAAGTGTTTTTGGACTCAAGGCATTCCCCTACTTCTCTCTTTCTGAGCGACGAGGAGGTAAGTAAATGGCTGCTCGGCGTGCAGGACAAGGCAGAGAGGCCTGGAGTCAATGCACTGCCAGAGCCGGGCTGCAGGCACGTCTTCCCTGTCTGTCTGCACGTGCGGCTGGGCAGACGGCAGTGTGGGCCTTGCCCTGCCCGGCCGAGCCCCCGCTTCCACCCACTCTGGTAGAACAGCTGTTACGAACTTCCTCAGGCAGGACGGGAACTGGCTGAAGTCCCACGCCTAAAACTGAGAAAAGCACCTACACCCTCAGCCCAGAAAGGGGTGCTAAAGATGAGGGGTGGAGGGGAGAGAGATGAACAGACACACTGGCTGGTCCGGGCTGGCACGGCCCCCAAGGGCCCTCTCAGGGCCCCTCTCGGCCAGGCCCACTGCAGTCGCAGGTGACCGGGCCCGGCCACTTCCTGCGCTGCCCTCGGGCCTCGCTGACCTCTCCTTCAGAAGAGCGGCTCCCTGGACTGCCTGCCCTGCCCTTGGGGTTTCTGTCCTCCAGTGTCCACAGACACCCGGGAGCTCCTCTTTACTCGCTCCTAGGAAGGGCAGCGGCATCAGACTGGCCCTGTCCTCCAGCATTTCCAGTACCGTGCTTTACAGTTACGACCAAGCTTTCCCCCAATCCCAGGGAAAAACTATGAGAAGGGATAGTATTTTCTTAATTAAATTTTTTTTCTCAGAAAATTTTGGGAAACCTTGGAGAGACTTCTTACTGTTCGCATCCTATGGAGCTAATAAAAGTAAATGAATAACAAAGAAGTTTAATTAGAAAAATCAGAAAACCTGGTTTCTTAAAACTATTTTTGGTATCGTTTTCCAGGTGTGGATATATACATTCATTTCCTGAAACTCCCTTCTCCATGAATGAATGAACTACTTTCTGTGGTGGAATTAATGGTGTCAGTATTTTCTGATTTATTGAAAAGAGCACCATGTTTTCCTGGCTGAGGAAACCTGGGGAAATCACCAGTGGGGAGTGGAGGGCAGTTCAAGCCTTAACTCTAGGGTTTCCTATCTTTTATCGTCTGCCCACGCCCCTGAACACCCCACTCTAGGATGGCAGCTGCAGCAGCCCCGGAGCCAGTACGCTGGGTCTGCACCTGCTCTGCAGTGCGCGAGGGAGGCCTAGCCCTGGGTCTCCGGCCTCCTCTGAGGGAGACAGATGCGGGCTGGGGTGGTAGCTGCCGGGGCGCAGCTCGGTGGCACCCCAAAGGCAGTCCGAATAGGAGGCCAAGAAGACCAGCAGGCCTCTGCAGCACACAGCGCTTTAACTGCCATGCCCTGACTCCTCAAAGGTCAATCGGGCCCTCCCAGCCCGGCTCCCCACTTACAACGGCCTCCTCAGGTCTCCATGAAGTGTCTCCCAAGGATGCAGAGCATTCAGTCAGCACTAACAAAATGATTTCAAACTTATCAGAAAGTTGCAAGAGTCAGCATAGTATAAAGAATACTATTAACCCCGCCCCCAGATCTGCCCATTGTCAGCATTTTACCCACACGCTCCATCATTTGTATTCTCTCCCTCTTTCTCTCTTTCCACACACATGCACACATGAAATTTCTGTTCTGAATCTCTTGAGAGTAAACACACTGTCCTGGTACTTTTCCCTCAAATACTTCAGTGCTCCTAAGAATTAGAGATTCTCTTACACACGGTATGGTTTTCAACTTCAGTAAATTTAATACTGTTAACTGTCTACATTCTAATTTTGTAAATTTACCCAATAATGTCCTACGCAGTCTGCTTTTCTGCCTCCCCTCTCCCTTAGCTTTGGTTTTGCTAATGCACTTCTGGCCAGAACACCACGGAAGTGATGCCGCGCCCTCCTCAGCGTGTCACATCTGGAGGAGCACAGTGTCCGTTCATCTCTCATTGGTCGTACTGATTTTGATTGCTCTGTCAAGGTGTTGTCCGATTTCTCCACTGCCTAGGTGTGTCCTGAGCTGGTCAGGAGGGCCCACAGTCAAGGTCTGGGTTTGGCTGGTAAGGCCTGGTGAGTCTGGGTGGGCTGGGCACCTCGCTAACACAACCACAACTGGTTTTTCCTATGCAACTAGTTTCCTTGGTAACTAGTAAGCAACTGAGGAGACAATTTAAGACCATGCAAACAGTGCTCCTAACTAAAATTCCCCCTTAGATTTAGCCTCCATTGAACAGTCTTGTTTGAGTCAGTCTTTCTGACAATGGCTGCAAACTAAGGACATTCCAACTTCATCTTCCCTCCACATTTATCAGTTGTCACTTTGAATTCCACCACAAGCAAGTGCTCTCCCTTCTCCCCCATTCATTTACCAGGTTATTATTGGAATGGACTCACGGTTTTCCATTTTTTAATGCCTTATATTTATGAGTATACCTAATTATTTTGACCTTTAATTGTGTCTGATTTGGCAAATGGGAGCCCCTTCCAGCAGGAGCCTGTGCCCTGTGACACGCCTGTCACTTTTTTTTTTTTTTTAGCACTTCCTTGCTTTCTGGCATATGAAGGTGTTGCAGGCTCATCGGGCACCTGCCATGCCCCGGCTCTGCAGTCAGCCATTTCTCTGTGCGGTCCCGGTTTCTCTCAGTGGAATGTTATTAGAGATCGAGGTGTGGGTGCCAGGCGTGCTCACTGCTACCGGAGTGTCTCTTATCATTGCTACCGGGGGGGGGGGGGCGTCAGCAGACAGAGTTAGAAGATATATGCATATAAATACACATATGTATGCACATACACAGGTGCACATGTGTGCTTATACAAGCATGTGCACGTGTTTAGAAATCATGAGTTTGCAACAATACCTCCCGTTCTAACCGTTCTGGAGGCTAAATCTAAGGGGGAATTTTAGTTAGGAGCACTGTTTGCATGGTCTTAAATTGTCTCCTCAGTTGCTTACTAGTTACCAAGGAAACTAGTTGCATAGGAAAAACCAGTTGTGGTTGTGTTAGCGAGGTGCCCAGCCCACCCAGACTCACCAGGCCCGGAGTTCTCCCTTGCCTCCCTCTAACCACACATGGACGTGTTCCCTTCCACAGCGAGGCCTGGCTCACAGCGCCACCCCTTGTGCACCCGTGTGCCCACTCCTATCGCATATCTATACCAGCTGCAGAGCTGTTTGTGCCTACCACTACCAAAAACGCCGACTGAAAAAGAGGAGTTCCAATCTGTTTGCAGTTCTCTCTTCCAACCCGAGACTGAATGTGTGTAATCAATTCTGCGTTCACAAATCCCTTGGATTGGTTCTTTTTTTGGTTCCCTTCAGTTTAGTTATGGTCATCACCTAAATACAATTAGGTTCATTTGTTTCCAATTGCTTTTAGTTTTAGGCTCCTCTCCCCCGTCCTCGTTAATTTAATTTTTAAAATACGTAGGACATTACCATGCTTCCAAAACTCAAAACCATACACACAGAGTAACTTAGAGAAGCTGTTCCTTCCCTGACTGCACCCTTTCACCCCAATTCTTTCCATTGTTTCTGGGCTTGTCTTTCCCATGTTCCCATGTGTGAGGACAAGCTGATGCCCAGACGCTTTCTTATCTCCCCTTCTTTCTGTCATATAAGTGGCGTACCTTTAACTGGATCATAACCAACAAAAGCAGAAAGCAAGCAAAACATAACCAGAGACACTGAAATTAAGAACAGTCTAATAATAGACAGGGGGGAGGGGGGAGGGGACAATGGGGAGAAGGGTTTTCAGGAACCACTGTAAAGGACATATGGACAGAACTAAGGGGGAGGAGGGAGGCTGGGGGGAGGGGGACTGGAGGGGAAGGGAGGAGGGGAGGGGAGAGGATGCAAATAGCTGTAATTGAACAAAAATAAAAAAAAGATTTAATAAAAAAATATAAGTGGCGTACTACACATGCATTTCAAGGCATCTTATTTCTTGATGTTTACGAGTAGGTGGTGGACACAGAAGGAGAAAGAGGAGAGTCAGAGGTGGGAGACTGAACTTAGGATCACTATTCCCCAAACTCCGAGCATCACCTTTGCGGTTTTTAGCATATCCCCATGCTTTGTGGGCTAGTATTTACTTAACTTTGTTTTCTCTGTATTGATTCATGTTTTCATCGTACGAAAAATGTAAAAGGACACTTTATATCACTGTTATACATGAGAAACCACTCTTGCTTGCCATAAGTAAGAGGTAACTTAAATACTGACACCCCGATGAGGTGTTCTCTGTCATCACCGAGACTAAACAGAAACAGCTCGTTCACAACACGATGTAGTGTTTAATGGTGCATCTGAGTTGCCACTTCACACGGTCTTCCGCACCTCTAGTAGTTCATCCACCCTGTGCTTTGGAATTAGTGTGTGACTTCAGCCAAGAGCTGAGTCATGACTGTGTGCCTGGAATAGAGCTAAGTGGTCGGTGTGTACAAAGAAGCACTTAGAAGTTTCAGCCACGCATCAGTCTCATTATGAGAGCAGATCAGTGCACACACGGGCCTGTGTCCTGAGCTGGTCGGGAGCCCACAGCCAAGGGCTGGGTTTGGCTGGAGAGGCCTGGTAAGCCTGGAAGAGCCGGGCACCTCGCTAACATGACCTCGAGGACAGTTCATTCTTTCCTATGACCAGGTATCCTCATTAGTTGTGGGTTTCCTTTCAGCTGGCTTTTGATGAGTTCTAACTTCTGTGTCAGAACACTGTTAAAATTCTTGATTCTGTATGTCATGACTTGTGATAGAATTTACAGAACCACACTTTGGGCTTGCACTGTGTTCACTGTATTTATATTTCTTAAGAGTTGCATAAAAATTATACCCTTTTTAAGTTTGAAAAGTTCAAGTGAAGTAACCCCTTCTGTTACTCATAGGTTTGAAATACAAATAATAAAACATATTTGCTTGTCTGAGATTTCATTAATGAAGAAGTAAATCCACTGAATTAAGCAAATGTTTTTAAAGCATCTAATGTATGCAAGGAGCAGAACTGGGCCTTTCAAATGATATTAAAGAAGCAGTCCCCCTCTAACAGGAGAACAAAAGAAAACCACGGATAGCTGTGGTGCAAGCCAAATGAGGTCAACGCTATTACATGACAAACTGATCACTCCCCCTTTCTGAACTATCAACTGAATATTTTGCTACTTTCCACTTACAGAGAAACTTAAACAGCAAATATAAATTGTGGTAGAGACTATACACACATATACAGATTATATTTTAAATTAATCTGGTTATCAGATAATGCCTTAAAGGTCATGGGAATAATCTCAGCAGTATCAAATACCAGTTATATCTTTGTCATAGAGTTCAACCGGGAAATTTGCCAGACATTTTATTAACATCAACGGCAGATTTAAATAGAAATTTTATTTTGAAATCACTTTAGACTTACATAAAAATTGCAAAGATAGTTTAGACAGTTCCTCTATACCCTTCACCCTATGGTACAATGATTGGAACCAAGAAATTCACAGTGGACCATACTGTTAACTAAATTACGACTTTATTCTGCTTTTGCCAGGTTTTCCACAAATGCCTTTTTCCCGGTCCAACCCATGTCCCACATTGCATTTAGACAGCATGTCTCCTTCGTCTCTTCTAACTCCTCGTGTTTATCTTTCAAGATTGACACTTAGGAATAGTTTACTTTTGGTCATTTATTTCGTATTTCGAAGAATGTCCCTCAACTTGAGTCTGCCCAGTACTTTCTCATGGCTAGACTGAGGCGGTAGTTCCGAAACGGGGCAGGCCCTGCCTCCCAGGGGATGCCTGGCAACGTCTGGAGCATTTCTAGTGGTAAGAAGGCTGGGGGGCGGGAGATGGTGATGCCACCGGCATCCAGTGGATAGAAGTCAGGGGCGCTCTTAAACATCGTGCAGTGCTCAGGACAACCCCGCCCGACACGTCAACAGTGTCAAGGTTAAGAAACTCCACACTGAGGATATGCATTTTTTTTTTAAAGATTTTATTTTTATTTTTAGAGAGAGGGGAAGGGAGGGAGAAAGAGAGGGAGAGAAACAGAGAAACAGCAATGTATGGTTGCCTCTCACATGGCCCTCACGGGGACCTGGCCCGCAACCCAGGCATGTGCCCTGATTGGGACTCGAACCAGGACCGCTTGGTTCCCAGCCCACGCTCAATCCACTGAGCTACACCAGCCAGGGCGAGGATATGCATTTTTTATAATAAAAATACTACAGAAGCCCTGGCTGGTGTGGCTCAGTGGATTGAGCGTGGGCTGTGAAAGGAAAGGTCGCTGGCTTGATTCCCTGTCAGGGCACATGCCTGGGTTGTAGGTCAGGTCCCCAGTGGGGGCCACGTGAGAGGCAACCACACATTGATGTTTCTCTCCCTCTCTTTCTCCCTCCCTTCCCTTCTGTCTAAAAATAAAAATAAATAAAATCTTAAAAAAAAAACACTACAGAAGTGACATTGTGCCCTTCTTAGTGCAATATCACATCAGGTGTATGTGATGTCCCTGTATCTCATTATTGGTGGCATTAACCTTGATCACTTGGTTAAGATGGTAGCTAATGAATCTCTCTACTACAAAGTTACTATTTTCACTTTTGTAATTAACACATTTCTTGTGAAAGATAGACTTTGAGATTATGCAAATATCCCGCTTCTGCTCAAACTTTGGTGGATCCTTCCTGCAACAATAATTACCGTGCCGTGTGACTACTTTTCTCATCTCTCTGTAATTACTAATTGGAAGTCTTGGTAAGAATAAGTGCTGTCCCTTCTCCTCCATCTATTTATTTGCCCAATTATTCATATCCGTATGATCACATGGATATTTATTTTATTTCACGGGTTATAATTTCACACAATCACTACTTTGTTGTTCAAATTGTTTTGGCTTTGGCCGTTAGGGACTTCTTCTGATTGGCTGGCCTGTGTATTTTCCACCTGCCCCTACGCTTTTTTGAACACTTCCTTACTTCCTGGCACTGTAAGATGTTCTGAGCTCATCTTGTACCTTCCCTGCCCCTGCTTTGCATTTGTCACTTTTCCAAGGAGCTCAGGTTCTTTTCATCGGAGAATGGTTTTTCGAAACCAAAATCTGGGAACGCAGCATGCTCATTTGTACAGTGTATTATTGCATTTAGGCCCTCACAGTGAACAGAGGTAAGAAATACACGTGTTTTTACTGACTTGCACATACAAACACATCTACATTTACCTTCATATCTACTTGTATGTGTAAATTAAAATCAGGAGTTCCTATTTGATGTTTCCGATCTCAGTCTACCATCCTGCATTCATTCCCCAATGTATCACCTCTTTCTCTGACAGTGAGAAGCCTGGCTTTCGTCATCTGTATTTTACTCACAGCTGACCCTTGGACAACATGGGTTGGAACTGCATCGGTCCACTTACACACAGGTTTTTTTTCAGTAAGATCTGTATTGTTTGCGTTCACAGGGGCCTGCAGATGTGGAGGGCTGACTGTCTGCACCAGCCTACGGCGTTTTATGCAGGGGACCTGAGTATCTGCGGCGTTTGCTATCCGCCGGGGGTCCTGGGACAGATCTCCTGCGGATACTGAGGAACAACTAAGTTTGGGGAAATCAAAAGTTACACACAGACCTTCAACGTCCCTCATCCCCGCATTGTTCAAGGGTCAATTGTATTTGTTCAATCCTAGTATAATTTCAGATTGCTAATCCGTACCCCTGTGAGGAACAAATCTATGGACTAGTGTATAGGATTTGTATGTTGTTTATGTCTTTTGGCTTTCTCATCAAAAATACTGGTTTTGAAATTACTCAGGTCAGCTCTTTTCTCCCTTGCTTCCTTCAGTGTGGCATATTTTTCTTTCATAATTCAGTTAGATTTATTTCTCATTGCTTGTGTTCCATTTTGGATTCTCCCCACATTCTAGCTGATTTTAATTCTTTATTTATCTGGGGGAATAAGTAAGAACTATGTAAAAGTGTGTTCTCAGAAGTATCAGCCCCTGCTCATCCCAAGGAACATGTTCTTTTCTCCCCACCTCTCCCTCCACCTTTTCTATCCGTCCCCTGCGGGTGACCAATCCAGTTGCCGGCTTATCCTTTTTTTATTTCTTTCGTACAAATGAGAAGATACACGAGCATTTTCCTCTATCCTCTTCTTTCTCACCTCAAGGGGAGCACACTCTAGACACTCTTGTGCTTTACCTTTTTCACTTAATGGTATATATTAGAACTCACTACCTAGATGCTAATTGCTCATTAATGATCATATTTTTGATTTATTAATACAAATGCTCTTTTTATAAGCCAGGCAAGACATTTTCAAGGGACAGACAAAACATGTTTTGGTGCATTTTATCATTAAACTGGCGGAACGGGAGAGTGTTAGATATTTAGAAAGCAGGACACGCGGGTAAATGTTAGGGCCACTTTAATCAAAAGAAAACTCAAGCAGTCCTGATGGTGTGGCTCAGTTGGTTGGGCTTCATCCCACAAAGCAAAGGGTTACTAGTCTGATTCCTGGTCAGGGCACAAGCCTGGGTTGTGGGTTTGGTCCTGGGATGGGGAGCTCCCCAAAGATGGGGATCGTGCTTTCTCTTTATGACTACTCCACGGCGTGGATTAGCATAGGCAACGTTCCAGCAGGTAGTCACCAAAGACATGTTAAATGGGATTAAAATAAGTGAATTGACTTTTATAAGAATGATATTGGCTAGATGATGGGACAGACTTATAATTTGTTTCTTGTAACAAATGGACTCAACCTAGGTTCCTCCTAACCCATATCACATCATTATAATGTATTTTTTATAAAAACCAATGCACAGGTGCCTCTCAGGAGGCAGTTCAGCTCTGCAAGAAGGACCTCCGGTTGATGGTTCCCTGACTGACGGTGTGACCCCAGAGAAACCAAATCTATTTTTCTTGTTCAGATATTGAATTATAACAGCTACTATCAACAGCTGAGGGCAGACCAAGAGAATGATTGCAAAAAGGCCACTAAAAACACAGAGTTGACTGATGACTCATTTGTGTTTGCTGCCCAACACCTCCCTCAACTCCTAATCTGGGCCATTCATTCAAAGGACAGGGTCTGCCTCCCTCCCACACATCCTCAGGAGCATTTTCTGACACAGGAATCTGGGAAAACACAGGAGGAAATAGAAAGCGGGAGTTATTTTAACAAACTTACAGTGAGTACCAACAACGCATCAGGCACTCTTCTAGGCACAGGAAAGGATGAACAAGCCATCTCTAGCCTTGCGGAACGCAGTCTGGTAAATAACAGGCACGGAATGACGTGAGCACTCTAAGAGGTACACTAACAGGGTGCAAAGTGAGTTCAAAAGAAGGACATCTCGGCCTGGGCCAGGGAGGTGGGGACGACTCTAGGAACAAGCAAGACAAGCAGCACAAGTGATAAGTGGCCTCGTACACTAGGCCAAGGAGGTTGAATTTTAGCCTGGAGGCTTCTCTGCTTGTTTTCGTCCAGGTTGCTACCTGCTTTCTTTGAGATTATGGGATGAAAAACTATAGCTACCACTTGTTTTTGTAAATAAAATTTTATTGGAACACAGCCATGCTCATTGGTTAACACACGAGTTATGATTGTTTATGTTCTGTCACAGCTGAGTTAAGTAGTGACAGAGACCACATGACCTGAAAAATATAAAATACCCACTATCCAGTTCTTCACCGAAAATGTCTGCCTCTACATCCATGCAGGGAGGGCAGTGTGCTCTGAAATTCTCTTAGATGTAAGACGGCTAATATCTACTAAATTAAAACCAGGAAAGAAAATGGCTCAGGGGAGACCCTCCCGATTGTAAGGAGATAGCAAAACTTCCTAGTCTTAACAGCTGGCGTCATTATTCTTTTAGGGCAGAGAAATGCGTTTGGGAAATATCTTGATTGTAAGCTGCCCAGGGCAGTAGAGAAGGGGAAAGGAATTTGTTACTCTGGTTCTTGAGATCGAATCTAAAGAGACGTGACTTCACCGACGTGGGAGAGAGTGAAGAAGGAAAGTCCTCATGTTCTTATGGCCTGAAACAACTTTGGAGACCTGGGATGTGTGACTTTTCCAAAGCTGCTTGCTGTGTAGTATGTGATATAAATTTTCCTTAAAAATCACCCTCTCAATCCCAATTTTTAGACAAATGTGTGCTTTCGATTGCTTGAGAGTTTTTTTTTTTTTTTTTTTTTTTTTTAATTAGAAGAGGCTGAGTTTCACACAAGCCAGCTGCAAAACTGCACTCTGGAAATGGAAGCCCAGGAAAAATAAAAGAAGACTGGAGGTGTCTAGGGATTCACAGAAATCTGAACAAGGCCTTTGGAGTTTTTCCACAGGCTACGGAACTGGGGTGGAGGGAGGTTCCCAGTTTCTCTGGGTCCCTGTAATTTAAAGGAATCTGGCTTTTTCAAGAGTTTTGCAATTATGGCCCCTCAGCAGACTGGCTCTTGAGACTCCCAGAAGGTCTGACCTCCTCTTCTTTTTGCCCCTGGTTGAGCGAGGGCAGGGGCGGGGCCGGCAGTGGCCCTGCAGCTCCCTGCTCCCCTCGGCTGCTCAGCTGCCAGGTGGATGGAGGCTTTACCAGAGACTGAGTGCACATGAGCAGCTTCCCCTGAAAGGGAACGTCCTTCAGAGAAATATTTATTTGCCTCATAAACGTGAGTTTATGGGTTTACTATCTAAACTCTTCACCTCTGAGGCTACCTTGGTGAAGAGAAAGACAGGGAGGCTTAAAGCTCTCCCATTGTCATCAGCTGGGGCCTGGGAGGAGACTCCCAAATAAAAATGCCAACACCAAGCACTCCCGTGTGTTGGAGACTTCTGTAAGGCCATTTCACATTGGTGACAGCACCTAGCCCGCTGCAGGGGCAGAAGGAATACCTCCTATCTATCGCACTGGGTGGTCACCGCCGGACCGTACACGCAAGCTCAAGGGGGAGATGGGGGCGTCTGCTGCGGGCCGACTGAGCGGCTCCTGCTGGGGTGGGGAAGCTGCTGCCATAGACGCGGCCGAAGCAGGCCGCAGCCGTGGGCTGGCAGTCATTCTCTCAGCACATTGCGATTTGTCAAAGGTTCCTAGATCAGTGCATTAGAGACTAGAAGGCGGAACTTTTAACTAAACTACTCTCCCTGTCTGGCCAAAATGAATACCTGGTTTAAAAGCACCCTGAAAAGATGCTATGGACTGAAAATATCGACAATGTAAGTATAGGCAAACATATAGAAATTGGCAGCACTCCCACATCTCAGCACCACGTGCAAACTCTTTATCACCCACGTGACAGAGTAAAAATAATGACGAGTTAATCAGATATGATACAGCTGTCCTCCAAATGTGAAATTATCAAAGTCTGATTAAAATGATTTGTGTCCACTATTGTGAATAATGAACTTTACTTAGCCCAACTACATACTATGCCATGAAATATTAATGATAGTAATATGTGTGTGTACACACTCATATGGGCGTACACACTCCTGGGCGTACACCCAAGCAAACTTTCAAAGGTAACGATAATGTTCTGTCTCTTAAAATGCAGTGAGAAAGACGGTGTGTGAGGGACTATCCTTTGGTCGTCATTCAGTATCTAATTACACTTTGTTAATAAATTGTTAAACATACAAATATATTAAGAGTGAGTTCTCAAGATTTTTTTTGCTAACAGCGGTGGTCAACCAAAAAAATCTGGAAATGCGGGTTAGACAGCCTGCCGGAAAACCTCATCACAGATTCGTAATGGAAATGATTTGGCTTCTATCTTATCTGTGGATGAATTAAGAAACATTACTTGTACAAAATTACTTCTTGCCTTAGGAGGGTCATTACGAACCCCAGCCCAGGAACTTTATGATAGATATAAGAAAAACATCTGACATTAAAGTACAGCAAAGCAGGGAATATCCTTACATTCTGGATAAGTTTACAGTAAGCCAGAATCTCAGCGGCCTGGGAAATATGGTCTGAACAAAAAACTCAGTTAGTAGACAGCTAAGTTCTTAAGACCCTGAGCCCAGTCAAATATGCACTTAAAATCTATTTTGTTCTGGGTTTAAGGGGCTAGAGAGCGAATAAAATTGCAACTCAGATTCCAGTGCCAAATTTTGGAACTAATCAGTAAATCAATTAAAGAGCTATTCGATGGTAAGTGGTTCCCAACCACCACGACCCTTTCCCCAGCCTCCCGGCAGCACACAGTGCGGATATCAAAAGGGTCCCGCCCCCAAGGACTGGGTTGCAGAACCACGGGTTCCTAGGAAGGCTACAGCCTCAGCTCCACAGGGTTGGTGCATTTGCTGGCTCCCTTTTCATTACATTTCTTTCCTCCCTTCAAATTCTTCTTTTCTAATTACTATGTTTTATGTGTCATATTAATGAGCCACCTCCAGGCCATCTGGAAGTAGGCGGGATTAAACAAATTTGATGAAAAGTGCTCATGGGTAGGGCGCCTGCCCTTTGGAGCCAAATGAAGGGCCCAGACAGTGAGCTTGACCTGCGTCCCAAGCAAGGAGAGATGAGAGAGGCCTGGGAGATTGAAAGTCCAGTCACTCAGAAACATGGGCACGATCCATACTGGACAGAGAACAGCACGCAGGGAATTTCAAACAAGGAGACTGGGGAAAGTCAAGGTGGAGAGATGGGAGTAGCTGAGACGTGTTCAAGGGAAGAAGAAACTGGACATTTCTTGAATACCTACCAGGTGACAGATGCTAACCTAGGCATCTGATTCATCTATTTCATTTAATCCCCAGGAAAATCGACAGTCTAAGTCACAGGCATCTCTGCTTTACAGACAAAGAAATGAAGGCTCCAAAAGGTTAAAAGAAAGAGCCAAAGGGACCATACTCCGTAAGTGACACAGCCAGGGCTTGGGCCCAGGACAGTCTGACTCCCAGGACCGGGTTTCCCCCTCTGTTCCCTTCTGGACCTCGCTCAAGGGCCAATTTGATACACAATTTGGATGAGCAGAGGTGGCACATGAAGTAAGAAAGGAAGTGGGGAGACTGAAGAGGTAGCAGCTGGTTTGGTGTGGAGAGTTCTGACGGCCAGTCCGAGGATTTAAAGAAATTACGTGCCATGGAACAATGGTAACACTTCAGTAGCAACTGTAAGTAAGAAAACGTTGGGAGTAGCATGCAAGATGGACTTGAGGGGACGATCTTAGGTCAGAGGATCTGAACTAGGAGGGTAGCAACTGGATGAGAGGACAAAGGAGAGCCACCGTCTCAGGTCCAGCTGAAGGACTGAAGGTTGGCTCAGTGCTGCAGGGGGACAAGAAAGACTGAAAAATGATCAAAGGCAGAGTTTTCATGGTCAGTTTCCTCCAGGGATCAGGCAAGTAACACACATGATGAATCAGGTAGGTCTTCCCCATAACTGTTCTCATTCCAAAGAAAAGCTGGTGAATCAATGTGTCTCTGAGTTCTCACACCTGCCTTTTGTTTAAGCTGTGCAGGGGGTGAACAGGTATGTCTTGCTTTGCTCTCTGTCTTTGCTCACTGTGAATTTTACAGGCAAAGGCTGGCCAGGGGCCTGTGGCAGGTTTCAATTTGACCAAAGTCAGTTAAAGGTTGCAAGAAACGATGTCTCTCATGCTGGTCTCTGATGCCCCGCCTTTCTCTCTGACCTATCCGGGTCCTCCCCATTCTAAAGAGACCCTTAGGAAACATTCTTCAATCAGCGCCAGGCACAAGATCTCATTTGGTAACATCATAGCCTATCTTATCCTAATTATTTCTTATGCCTTGCTTCTCCAAAGATTCCATAAGCTACTTAAAGGTCTTTTTCTTTGCTTTGACCTAGCATGGGTCTGCGTCCATGTTCGCAATGCAATACTTGGTATGAAGCATAGTCAAGGTTTCTTGTTCCTAGCCACAGAGTGGTGCCAATCACACTAAAAAGAGAATTTCACAGCTGAAGGCTGTATCTTCTTGGCTGATCAAATTCTCTTGACCTTATAACCCCACACTACTAAAATGGTCTTATGCTGCCTGAAGGGGTGGAAATGAGGAAGGGGTTCTAGAAGCTGATTTAAGATTTAGCACTTGCCAGGGATCATTCACTAAGCAAGAATTGCTGCTCTAGTTATCAGAGTGCTAATGATATCCCCACGTTCCCAAGAGGTTCACAGAGCTGTGGCAGAGGTGTGTTCCCCCAGCACATTTGTTTGCACAGCCCAGAGGCTCTGAGTGCCACGGAGCTGGGTTTAGGTCAAATGAGAGTGGGTCAAATATCGTCAGGTGGCCACTGCTGTTCTGTAAGATACTGATGCTCAGGCTATGGGCCCCCATTCTGCTCACACATCCTCTATAAACTGGAATTCTCTGGCCTGCAGGCATCTTTGCAAATGGGACAGAAACCACAGTACAGCCCAACAAAGGGGGGGAACTTCTGACAAGATTCCATCAGTAAGCTGCCTTCAGCTTTCCCTGGATACCAGCAAAGTCCTTCTCCTTCATCCTCCTACCTGTAAGGCCAGATCATAGGTATTCTGGCCTTTCAGCCTATCGGCACCTTAGGGGCTTGTCCATGTTTGTCTTCACAGTATTTAGCACTGTGGAGTGGGCAGAAAAGGAGCTCAATAAATGCCTGATGACCAAAGGTTGTGAGGACGCATTGCAGCGGGCCCGTGTCCTGGAAGGCCCTGAATACATCACAGCGAGCACCTCTGCCTGAGGTCTTCTCTGGGGCCTGCCCCTGGGCTCCTTGCTAATCTCTGGGGCACCAGGACCTGCCTCCACAAGGTGCTAATCTCTGCTTTCTGTTGGTGTTTCTTCATGCTTTCCAAAAGGCGGAGAATGGGTGGAAAGGCTCAGCCACAGGATATTGGACTGTTTACAGTTGGCCAGGCCAAGATTAGCGTGAGCACAACATATGCCAAGTTCATTGGAAGTTACATTTTCCCTTTGTTTACACATTAAAGGGGAGAAGACCAGAAGAAAAAAAAAAAGCAGGTGACCTCCTGTTAACCTCACCCGTCTGCAAGAGGCTGCTGCCCTCACCTCTGAATGAACTTTCAGATTATCTCAGACAAGATTCACCTTGCGCTGAACTTGTACGCCTGCTCTGAAGCCCCCAGTCACGTAGCTGTGATTAAACATTACAGAGTGGCCATAAATTTACAGAAGTATTATTGTGGCTTGCTTTCCTCTTTCTTCTTTGGGAGAGGAAGAGAGCAATGGGTTTAGGGTGGGGGAGTTAAAAAAGGGAAACGTAGTCAAACAAACAGTTCCTTTTCTCGGTTTGAACAAAAGAGAAAACATTGCATATAGGTGTCCCAAAAAGAAGGGAAAGAAATTTGGCCATGTGAAAGAAATTAAAGCTCTTGAAGACTTCAAAAGCCTCAAACTCAACAAAATCGCCGAGATGCTCCTGGTCCTGTTCCTGGGCAACCTGAAAGTTCGCAGGTGAAACCCAACCTGCTCTGCCACACTCCTGGCCTGTCCGAAGGGTGTCCCTGAAGCAATGCTTCTGCCTGAGAGAGAAGAGAGGGAGATGTGCCTCCCTTGGGTTTGCTGTACAGTACGGGGCAAACGGGGTAGAGAAGGCCACAAGAAAACACACGTTGTTTTGTTCTTTGAGCTGCCGGGAGAGATGAGGACGTCCTAACATCTGGGACATTTAAAATGAGACTGGAGAAGACTAGACCATATTCTAAAGGAAACACCCTGAAGCTAAACCCAGGAGACTGACCAGATGACCCAAGAACATTTATTTCCATGATTCACTGTTTTATACTGAAAGTAGGGGGAAAAAATGGATATTCCACTTAAGTAAAGTTTGCTAAATCCTCTAGGATTCCAAAGCCAAGACACGCCTGCAAAAGGCCTGGGCTGATTATTAAACAATGAGACCTCTATAACAGAAAAGGCCGCAGAGTGCTCTGTTTGATCCAAAAGAATTGTAAAAAGTGGTCAGGAAGCCCAGACTGAGGCGATAGGCCCTGGCCAGCAAAGTCACCTTTGGAAAGGAGTCGTTCTGTCTCTGATTACCCTACGGCAGTGACAGGGGTGCTAAAGAGGCTCATTGTTTCTACAGTTGGCAAGGCCTCGTCCATAAAAGTAGTGAAGCCCAGGGTCCATCACACAAGGAAGGCAGCCGATGGCTTAGCTCAGCTCCTCCTCTCGGCAAGGGCTCTCTCTCTGGCTGCATGTAAGAATCTGCCCAGAGTCTGAAAGAGGCCTTTGGAAATGCTCAGGCATTGCCTCTGATACACAGAGTTGAGCCAGGAAGCGAAATGGCCATGGGGCCAGGACGCTAGTGGGGATATTTAAGTTTGGCATGGGAGCTCTTAAGTCACCCTCTGGTCCCAGGGGGCAATCTATGTTCAAAGCTCTAGTATGGACTTGCAGAGGAAAAAGAATGAGTTCTTGTCTGTCAGGATGAGCTCTGTTTGGTGGTAAGTCCAGCAGTCTGAACATGTGAAGGCTGGGATATGAGAATCACGGGAAAGCTGTGAGAGCAAGCAGGGAGCTGGCTGTACTGGGCTGACAGTCTGCAATCAGGCAAACGATTGCTTGACGCATAGGCACCAGCTAATGGCAATGAGGCAGACTCAGCAGGGCAGCTAGGAACCAGGAAGGCATACACAAGAGGAAGAAAGGCAAATATGTACCAGGAGCTAGAAAATACAAGATTAGGTTGTTGGGTGGGAACCTGGGGGGAAGGGAAAGCATAATAAAAATAACAATGTTTAGAGCTGAAAGTGGACCAGGCACTATGTTAAATCAAATGCTTTATAGGCACTGTCTCACTTAATGTTAATCTAAGAGAAAGATACCACTGCCATGCCCATTTTAAAGAGAAGGAAATTGAGGCACATAACAATTAAGCAATTGCTCAAAAGCACACTGCTAATAAGAAAGTCAGAATCTGAACCCAGGCCTATTTGATTCAATGCATTTTAAAATGAGAGTGAAATCTTGAAGCTATAGAATTAAGGAAATCTACAAAAGTTCATGCTGGTCAGATTGAATGAAATGTCCTCTTCCTTTTCCTACCATCCCCATCCTTCAAACCCCGCTTAAGTCCTCATCTTCTCTAGGAAACCTTGAATGCCACAATCAGCTTCTGAGATTTATCCTTTCTCTGAACTCTGTTTGTACCGATTGTTTACAGGGCACAGGAAGCACTGTATCACATACTTTTCTATTCTTCCGACTGTTTGTCCCTCACAATTGAACAACTGATGTCAGTAAACTAGATGTTGATATAGAAAGAAACCTAAGTGTTTTATGTTTGTTATCTCCCAGAATAGAAAGTCACTTCCTGGAGGTCTGGGACCCACAGTGCCTAATCCTGCAAGCGATACACAGCGGGACCTCAGGATATTTGTGATAAAATTCCCAAAACCAGTAAAAAGCTCTCACTGTACACAATAAGGAAACATTTTGTAATGAAGAAAGCTGTTCATTAGTGGGATGCTCCACAGTGGAGGGTATAAGGAATATGCACATAGGAGTGGACAGAGCCCTGCTTCTTCTGTATATAATTTTCCCTCCAAATGATGTAGCTTTACTGTGTATTTCTTTATAAAAACAACATATGCTCTTTACAAAAAAAAAATAAATAAAAACTTCTTTAACTCAAAAAAGGATAATGGGAAAACTATCATCCATAATTTTATCTTCTAGGGATAATAATTGTTGGTGATTTGGTATCTAGCCTTTAGGACTTTTTCCTTACCAAAAACAGAGCAAATTATACATGCTTTCAAAAGCTGCTTTTTTCCACTAATACAATGCAGAATGTTTTACATTTTAAAGACTTCACAGTATCTATTTTTCAAAAGATTTTATTTATTTATTTTTAGAGAAAGGGAAGGGAAAGAGAACAAGAGGGAGAGAGACAGCAATGTGAGAGAGAAACATCGACTGGTTGCCTCTTGCTCACACCCCCACTGGGGACCAAACCCATTACCCAGGTGTGTGCCATGATGGGGAATTGAACTGGTGACCTTTCACTTTGTGGGATGATGCTCAGCCCAAAAAGCCACACCAGTCATGGCCATGGAATATATTTTTAATGGTTATATACCATATGAAGTTAAACAAATCTCTTACTGGTGGAAAAATTTCCACCCCTCCAGTCCTTTGCTGTATTATTCAATGGCTTCATGAAATACTTAAAAATACGAGGGGGCACCACCCCAAAATCCCAGAATTATCTTCTGGAGGGCGGGCCCCTTGTAGTACAAGCTTTCTCCGCTAGGTGAGTGTTCTAGGAACCCATCCGTACCAGCTGGCATCGTTGTGAGAAGCTGCAATTGGCTTCAGTGACAAGTTTTTAAAGACTCTTTCAACATGTTTGCCCATTTCATGATGGGTGATTTATGAGCGCACCTGCCTACACTGCACTGAGTGTTCAGCAGTTTTTGACGAAAAATGGCATGACCCCATGCCCCACCCTCCCTATTCACCCGACCTCGCCCCAAGCGACTTTTTTTTTCATTTCCCAGATGAAAAAAGTCCTCAAAGGAAACATTTTGCTGATGTGGAAGAGGTGAAACGAAAATCAGCAGAAGCACTAAAAGGCATCAAAATCAACGCGTTCAAAGCGGTTTTGAGCAGTGGAAGAAATATCTTGACATCTGTGTTGCATCAGATGGAGAGAACTTTGAAGGTGACTGAAGTTTGAACATGTAAGAATCAATACACAATTTTTTATAAATAAATCCCATTTTGGGGGAGTCCCACTCGTACATCTTTATGCATTTCTTTAATTGCTTCCTTAGAAACAACACAAGTTACAGTATAGTACAGCGGTTAGAAGTGTTGACTGCATCTGCACAGCCTGTCAGGTTCCTAGCTCTTCCGCTCACCATTGTTGTGACCTCGGGCAAGTTACCTAACTTCTCTGCAACTCGGTTTTATCACCTATTTAACAGGTATAATAAACAGGACATATGTCATAGGGTTGCTGTGTGGACTGAACGAGTTAATTCATGTGAAGCACTTCCTACAGTAGCTTTCACACAATAAATGCATGACAAATGTTAGCCATGATGATACCAATGATGATGATACTGATGATGACGATGGTGATGATGACTGATAAAGTCCTGGAAGCAGAATTCTTGGTCAAAGCTTTTGATAGCCATTGACAAACTGCCCCCCAGAAAGGTGTATCAATGCACTCTCCCATTAGCAGGTATCAGAGTGCTTTTGAATGGAAATACCTGAGCAGAGCCTACGGGAACATCCTTCAGAAATACTAGAGGTGCTATCTCACTAAGCCAGAAGCATCAGGGATCTTGGTGATCCCTTTCTACCAGAAAATCCCATGCTTCCTTGCCCCATTCATTCCTAAATCACATACATATAATGAAAATCAGGAGAACATGTTGAAAATCCTGGAACATTTTGGAACAAAATATTCTAAGGCACTATCTCACTTGCATTTAGATAGCACTTTATAATTTGCAAAGTGTTTTCAAATATATTCTCATTTTGTGGCACAAACACCATCTGACTTATTGGTTACAGAAGCTCATACTGTCCAAGTGGGACAATTAAGAGATGATTGGGTCACAACGTGGCCAAAGGGATGCCAGCTCTCATCTCAACCCTGTTCTGGACCCTCAGACCCAAGCTTGCGCCTGGTAAGAAAACAGACCCAGGATGCCTGCCCCGTTCGTCTCCCACTCCCAGACCAAACGCGCTCCAAGCTTCTCTTATCTCCCATGGTCACTAACCAAGCATCCAGAAGTTTCTTTTCTGTGGGTTTTAACTTGCAACCATTGCTATTTGTCTCTACTCTCTGGTAACTCTTGTATCAAATAAACACATGGGCAAGGAATTAAAGATACAATCTTGTTACCTGAAGTAGCTTGAAATATTTTAGTTGTCTCTCACTTCATCAATGGTGAGCATTTACTAGAATTCGGTAAGTGAAAGCTCCTTAGCTGTTTCTATGCTGCTGCTCCCTGATCTAAAGCCCCTGGAAAAAAACATCCTTCTTAGTTTTTTGGGTTTCTGAAGAAGCAAAGCTCAGCCTGGCGTCTCAGGACGTCTCTAACTTCTCCGTCTTAGCACCCTCCCCTGCTGATGGCAAGCGCGAGCAGTTCACTCCACTGGAAGTTGTGTGTGTTTTAGCTGAAGACCCAATGCAGATACATGCCCATGGCAGAAAGAACAAGTGGCTCGTTTCAAAACTGCACTCTAGTTACATTTCTGACCAGCACGGCATTTACTGAAGTACAGGCCTATGTCCACATCAGAGAATGAGTGCTGTCATCTGTGCTCTGAGCGCTGAAGTCACGACTAGCGCACTGGTAACACAACTGAGGGTGTCTGAGTATCTCCTCCCTTACCAATGACCGTAGGTACTCAAGGCAGTAATCAAGGCAGTTCCTTTTTCTTAAAACGTATGGGATCTAATTTGGGCTTTTACTGATAACACTTTTTATATAGTTGTTCTTTACATTCAAATATTTGATATAATGCACCTAAGGATGCTGCTATGCACAGACTATGCAGGCATAAATTTAAAAAACTACTGTAAGTAACAGTAAGGCTTTCTTCTGGCGGGCATCTGGAGCTGCCACCCCCAGGGCTGCTGTCGTTCTGGGGGCTAAACCCTTGCTCGCCATCAGCCTCCTCCCTAGTTCTCTCTGGTTTGTTTCTAGATGATTTTTTTTAAGCATCTAATCAATCACTCTTTATGTGAAATTCTAGGAGGACTACAAAGAAAGGAGAAGATACTGCCTCTGCCCCCAAAAAATCTAGAATTTCGTTGGGTATTCAGACCAACATATTTAAGTCAATAAAAGCACTATTTCTATGGATGGCGTTTTGTTGACTGCCCATTAATGCTAAGTCAAGGGAGCATATCAGTGTGCAGGACGGTGCGGATCACCGCAGAGGGTTTGAAGAAAGGGCAGTGGACAATGATGCTGTTTTGTTCAGAGTGGACGCCCATTTCCTAGAACAGTACCTGACACGTAATAGACACCCAATAAATATTTACAGAATGAATTCCCCTTTCCCCTGCCCTGCCATCGATATCGAAGCTAAGGGGCCAGGTGTTTTGCAGGCCATCTACCTTCCCCAAAGGGCCCCTAAGTCATTACAATTTCCATAAGGTTGTGCAGTTTTCTGGCAGGCATCCCAGAGGGGGCTATGCCTCATCTAACAAGTCAGTGCACGCTGCTTCTCTGGGGACAGTGCCCATGGGAGCCTGGTTTGCACTTCTAATGAGACTGGGTTTTTTGGTGGGTGGTGGGAAGCAGCAAGGTGGTGACACAGGCCTGCAGCAGTGAACCTGCTTCCTCCACGAAGCGTGCGCACATCCCGGATAGACACCCTGGGCTCTCCCCTCCACCGGCCTGCTGCTTGGGAGAGGGTATTCCGCCGTGAAATCCCCGATATGATGGCTGGGTTACCAGAGAGCAACGCTTGTTTACTAAGGCATTTCCTCAGAGTGCTCTCACTTAGCACATATTTGAGGGTGCTGGGTAGGAAAGAGTCACAGGCTGGGTCAAGAGGTATGGGTAGGAGGTGAAAGCGCTGCCTCTCTGCCCTCTCCTGGCAGCCACGGCTTCCTCCCGCAGGGGCTGCAGCAGGACAGCGCCAGCAGCTTTCCTTGCCTCCCTCCCCCTGGAACGTGCCCTGTCCACACCGCCAGCCCGGGCCCCTGCAAACTCTAAGCCACAGTCCTCAGTGGACCCATTTACACGCAGCCTTGAGGAGATTCAGTTACAGGTGTACTGACAGGCGATGCTGGAAAAAGCCATAACAGTTCTGGACTCAATTTCCCCATCTATAAAATGAAATTTGGGGGCTAATTGATTTCTAAGGGCCCTTTTCTAGCTCTGAAACTTAATCTTTCCACGTGCCGTGTTCTTCAATGAGAGGCTGAAGCGGGAAAATGAACCCTCCTCTTCTGCTAGGGCTGTGCTGTCCCGGGAAGAAAAGCCTTTAGAGAAGTCTGGTGCAGGGCTAGCACTAGGGCTGGTGCGGTTATTCCCATGTGCACATTCACTCTCTCACCCACTTGCTTGCGGAGACCTACAATGAATGCCTACCCTGCGCCAAAGGGCGCAAAGCCCTAACAGAGACAAGAACTTCGTCCCTGCCTCAGATGGAACATTGGCCCACACCCACCCCAGGCCAGGTTTTCTGGAGGTTTTAACGAGGCACCCTGTATGGGGAGGGTCCTAGAAGGTGAGTGCAGCCTTATGAAAGATTTCTAATCACACGGGTCCTCACATCTCACTGCAAATTTACTACGTGGCCAGGCGGCGGCATAATTCAGCATTACTATGAAAACAATGTGATTTTGGATAAAAGCATGTCTTGTTTTGTTAACCTCCGAGGCTGTGTGAGGGATTTAGGAGACTGTGTACCAGTCTGGTTTACCTGTTCCTTGGGTAAGCCTTTCTCTGCCAACCAATGTTACCTGATGGCTGCTTAAAGTTTTATCCCAATGATTCTCAATGGTGGACTTTTCCCAAACCACAGGGCCCTTCGCTGCCCTAATGAGTGTCTACCATTGAAGGGAGTGTGTGAAATCCCTTAGGAATGTTGAGGTGGAAAAAAAAAAGGCTCCAAGGCTCCATGGATGCGCTGAGGGCATTTCTCCCTTTGGCCCAAGAATGCTGTGGCAAAATGAGTGCTGTTTCAAAGGTGGTTGTCCGGCCTTGGATGAGGCCTCTTGTAGAAAGAGGCCATCTTTGTCCTCGGGCGACCTGAGCACATTTAGATGCGGAGACCAAGAGCAGCGTGTCAGAGGCGCGATGGTGGCTATCAGCTACCAACACGGCTTGGTATCTTTGTCTGATTCAGCTCTTAGTCCTCTCCATAGTTCCAGCTTCTTGGGGCAGGGCAGGCTGTTTTATGTCTTTTTGTAGAGATTTGCTTTAATTACTGTTATAGAGACAAACCCAAGTTTCTAACACACATAGGAATAGAAGAGTCCTAGAAAATAATAGCCTCATAAAAGAGGACTCGGAGTTGCTGGTACTGAGAAGGGATAAAAGAACAGAGTAATAAAGAAAACTAAATGTCAGTATCAGGCATATTAACTGAACTGAAAATCCCAGTGTGGATAATAAAACACCTTCAACTTAAAAATAATAAAAATGCATTTGACTGAGATAATAATGGGGGAACTCAAGCAAGAATTTGCATCTTGTTTCCCTCCAGGTTTTCCTCACGACTTCTACTCTTGTTTAAAGAAGCAGAGTTGGGCTTATTGGATGAGCAGCCTTTTAGGGATGAACGGAGAGCGAGGACGCCCATAGTCTCCATTCGCACTAAAGGGGAACAGAAAGGCACAGATGCCAGTTGTAGTATATAGTGCTTGGGGTCAATACAAAACACTTCTTATCAGAGCAGAATCTGAGGCACTGGAAGGAGATTCCTTAGGTCACACAGCAGATTATGTTTCAAAGATGGTTGCAACAGTCTCTCCTATCCCGTGTGCTCTTCTGCAAAGTAACCTTTCCACTCACCCATCAAGAGGTGGAGTCTATTTGCCCTCCCTCTGAATCTGAGGTAGGCCCAGGACTTGTTTGCATCGGAAGAATATGATGAGTGATGCTGTACACCTTCTGAGGCTGGGTCTGAAGAGGCCGTAAGTTCTGCTTCACCCCTTGAAATACTCATTCTTGAAATCCAGCTGTCAGGTAAAGAAGGCTCAGCGAGGCATGAAGAGAGGTAGACAACCGACCCTGCCAAGTGCCGCACTTGTGAGTGACACCATTCTGGGTCTCCAACCCCAGCTGCCATCTGACTGCAGCTTCAGGAAAGATGCCACCTACAGCAGAACTGTCCAGCTGAGCCCTGGCCAAATTCCTGACCCACAGACTGTGAACACATAAAATGGGTGTTGATTAAAATCATTAAGTTTTGGGGTAGCTTTCTAATGTAGCAAAATATCAAAATAGGTACAAATCTCCCTCATAGATAAATTCTAGGAACAGGTTAGATAGTCATTTGTTTTGGGAACTCAGGCAGAGACTTTGAGGTGTTGTTTATTTTTTTCCAAATATTTTTGGATCATAAAGTTGGAAGGAATCTCATTGCGTTTTGTGACCTAGTGCATTTGTCACAGCCTCTAGTGCAGCACCTTCCATATCGCATAGAAGTCTCCTGTGGCAGCCCGTGCAGGCGCAGATGCAGCTGCAGCAGCTGGTGACTGCTTTGTCTTGTCAGTTACAACACTGGCATAGAGGGGACCTTTGGAGTTGCCCCATACATTGACCATGAATGCATGAAAGAGACATCTCTTTGAAGCTTATCAACTTTTGTCTCAAGCAAAGCAATCTTCATATCTAGGAGTTTGAATTGGTTAGATTGGTTGTCCATTTTCGTCCCATTTCATCGAAGTGAAATTACCCACTTTAGCTTTTAACCGATTAAGTGTAGGTATAGGAGCTCCAGGGACATGCTCTCTTCATCATTTGACTCATGCTCAGATGGAGAAAGAAGCCTTTTCCTTTTGGTTCTTGCTATTTAGAGGGTTGCTTCCTCTGTGATCACTTCTTCCACAATGGGCCCTGCAATGTCTCATGAAGACGTGCTGTCCTCAGGCTCAGACTCGCCCTCCGGGGCCCTCCAAAGCATCTGTAGTACTTTGGCTTAGGAGATGGTTCAGCGGATGGGAGTCATGGCTGCTTCTGGCACGGAGATTACTTCTTCACGCTGAGCTTCTGTTCTTTGGCTGTTTGGTGGTTAAGCTGATATTTCTTGCCTTTTTGGTTTTAACAATTCACTGAACATGGGTAAAGAGGAGAAATGGATTCTCTTAGAGTCTCCACAGCAGTCTTGTTAGGATTTCTGTATGAGACCTCCTGATAGGACTCTTTCAAGGGGAAATTGGTTTTTCTCTGTAGGCTGGTAGCTCTTGAAACAGAAACTCTGCATTCTCGTTCAAGAAGGGGCTTAATGATGCTCTTCTGTCCACTACTGCCTTTCCCTTCCTGCTGTGGAAAACTAAGGTCAACAATAAGTCATATCCACCCTGACCAGGTGGATCAGCTGGTAGAAGCATCGTCCCGTACATCAAAGGGTTGCAAGTTCAATCCCCAGTCAGGGCAATACCTAGGTTGCGGGTTTGATCCATGGTCTAGGCATGTACAGGAGGCAACCGATGGGTGTTTTTCTCTCACATCAGTATTTCTCTCTTTCTCTCTCTCTCTCCCTTTGTCTCATTCTAGGATCAATAAACATATACTCGGGTGAGGATTTAAAAAATATTTTTAATTAAAAAAAGAAAAAAACCCAGTCATTTCTATTCATATTGTCATTTCATATTAAGAATTGTCCCCGGTGCCTGGGGCACACGATGCGCTCTGAAGTATCCCCCTGATGACTATTTGCTACCACAACACTGTAGTAGCCCAAGTCCCCTCTTAGTGTCTACTTCTGGCGAGGACTCCCTAGACAGTCAACCCAGCTTGCAATGGAACCAGCTCTTCTATTTCCCTCATGCTAGCTGAACTTCCCACTCATCGTGTGGTCAGAATGACCTGGCATACGGAGAGGCGGCCACTGGCAGGCTTCTCCCTTTAAGAATGTATTGGTGCCGTTGATGGGAGGTTCCCACCTGCCATAAAAGGACTGATTTGATTTAGTGAACAGAAGCACAGGATAAGGGCTCAGGAGAAGCATTCCCAGGTTTTGTTGATGTTATGCTTTTACATGTGAAAATTTTGTTTTGGGGTTGTGAACTCTCTAAAACAAACCGTGAGGTCATTATTAATGGGAGACAGGATGACTTGCATAGCTTCTGTCAAGACTGACTGCTTTTAGGGAGGAAATGCCGCAAACAGGGTTGGGCCTTTTCACAATGATCCATCTTTCAAAAGCACTGGTGAATGCCCCATCTCATTAATCATAAGAGTCTAGCTTACATTGTAAATGGGGAGCAAGAGCTACTCATGAGGCAGTCACATCTCTCCTCTTGCTGAACAGTGGGAGAGGGCCAAATAATCTCATCTCCTCTCTGCTTGCCACTAAACAACACCTCTCTGGGCAGGCTGAGTACAGAGAGAAGGGACAGACATTAAAATAAGTATGTTTTATTGTTTCATGTCTGTCCTCTGAGGTCAGATGCTAGGGAGGAGAAGTCTGTTTTTATTCTTGGATTGCCCTGGACGAGGCACAGTGTCCGTCATGTCCCTTTGATTTGCCACCCTACCACCACCCAGCAACCAAGATGGCCAAAGAAGACACTTCTTCTGCCAACACCGCCCACCCCCTCAACATGTCTCACTCTCTTACCTATGCTTATCACCTACATTTAACCTCCAAGAAAGACACTACTGTGTTACACAAAAGTGACCAAGGAAATAAGAGCAGAGTAAAAACTTCACAGAAATGAACAGTTCTTGACCCTATCAGACAGCTACGATTGCAGAACCTACCAGCCTGAAACTTAAAGAAAGTCAAGAACCTTCATGCAGACATGAGACATGACCATTTGATTACTAAGGGCAGATGCTGGGTACCAGGCAAACTGGTAAGAGGAAGCCAGCTAAAATTGTTAACAGATTCCTAAAGGCTGGGTATGGACTAGCATGACAGCATCTAACCTCTGGGAATAATATACACAACAGGAATCTGTACCCATTAGCAGACTCTTCTCACAGACCTCAGTGCTCAAGAGAAATTAGGAGCAGAACAGGAGACTAGAGAAGGCTTCCTTCATGATGGAGACCTGGGGGAGATGTATAGTAGGCACTTCAGAAAATAAACAAAGCCCTGTCCTAAATGCTTCCACGCTGTCTCCACTACATAACATAAGCCTTAACCTGCTTAGGAAAGAAGGGCAGCATTCATGATACAGGGGAAGATCTAGTGCAGCTGGGGAAAGGGAATAGGGGGAAAAAAAAGACCAAACCAACCCTGTGTCCATGGGTGAGAGACAGAAAAAGGAGTGGGTCCAGATCATTAGAGATCCCTTATTGCTGTGAGAGAGACAGGATCACTGAGAAAAGAAATGTGAATACCTCCACTCCTAATCACTAAGCTAGCAAGCAACTAATAACCAACGTCACCAGTAATCTGCTAGAGGAGAGACACTCTGCACAAAGGGAAGACATAAACCAAGGATGTCCCTCTTAACATTTCTTCAGTATTGTAGTGGAGGTTTCAGTCAATGCTATAAGGCAAGAAAAATAAATAAATAAATGACTCACAGATTGGAAAGGGAGAAACCGCACTCTTCACATGTGGTAAGACTGTCTACATAGAAAACCCCCTGAAATAAGGCCTGGCTGGTGTAGCTCAGTGGATTGAGTGCCAGCCTGTGAACCAAAGGGTCGCTGGTTCAATTCCCAGCCAGGGCACATGCCTGGGTTGCAGGCCAGGTCCCCACCTGGGGGCACACAAGAGGGAACCACACATTGATGTTTTTCTCCATCTCTTTCTCCCTCCTTTCCCTTCTCTCTATAAATAAATAAATAAATAAATAAATAAATAAATAAATAAATAAATCTTTTTAAAAAAAGAAAATCCCCTGAAATCTATAGAAAAGCTACTAGTACTAATAAGTAAGTTTAGTAAGATCACAGGATACAGGGTCACTATACTAAAAAATTCATCCTAATGCTGTATACTGGCAAAAAAAATTTGAAAATTGAAGTAAATTTTTTTAAAGCACCATCTACAATGCACCAAAAATCATGAAATACTTAGGTGCCAGATCTGTATGCTGAAAACTACCAAATGACGAAAGAAATCAAAGAAGACTTAAGCAATGAAGAGATACATCATATTCATGGACTGCAGGACTCAAAGTTGGTACGACATCAATTTTCCCAAACTGATCTATAGATTAAACATTACAGCTGGATGTTTTTGGCAGAACTGACAAGATGATTCTGAAATTTATATAGAAAAGCAAAGAAACTAGAAAAGCCCACACAATTTTTGGAAAAAAACCCCAAGAAAACAAAGTTAGAAGATTCGCCTGGCTTATTTTCAAAATTTACTATGTGAATAAAGCTATAGTAATCATGACAAAGAGTGTTAGTGAAATTACAGACATATAGATAGATCAATGGACCAGAATAGAAAGTCCAGAAATAGACCCAACAGATAGATATGTGTGGTCACTGATTTTTGACAAAGGTACAAAGGTAATTCAATGGAAAAAGAAAAGCTTTCTCAACAAATGGTGCCAGAAGAATCAGAGAGCCATTATAAATTAGCTTCCTATGACTACTATAACAAATTATCACAAACTGGGTAGCTTCAAACAACAGAAATCTATTCCCTCTCAGTTCTGTAGACTGGAAGTTCCCAATCAAGTGTTGACAGGGCTGCATTCCCTCTGAAGGCTCTCAGGGAGAATCTGCTTGCCTCTTACAGTTCCAGGAATTCATTGGCTTGTGGGCACATCACTCCAATCTCAGCGGCTGTGGTCACACTGCCTCCTCCTTTTCTGTGTGTTTCAAAACTCCCTCACCTCTAACTTCTAAGGACAGATGTGACTGCATGTGGGGACCATCTAGATAATAAAGAATAAATGTGTTCTCTCAAGATTCTTAACTTATCACATCTTTTGCCTCATGGAGTAGCACAGGTTCTGATCACACACACAGGAAATAACCTTCCAATCTATACAATATACCATATACAAAAATTAACTAAAAATAAACCACGTACCTAAGTGTAGAGTCTATAACTATAAACCTCTAGAAGAAAACATGCAAGAACGTCTTGGTAACCTTGCCTCAGGCAAAGATTTATTAGATATAATATAAAGGGTACAATTCATAAAATTAAAAAATTGGTGCAATTATATTTCATCAAAATTAAGAACCTCTGCTCTTTAAAAGAGACTGGAAATCAGCTACTGATGGGGAGAAAATATTTTCAAATCACATATATGATAAAGGACCTGTATCTGGAATATAAAATGAACTTTCAAAACTCAGTATGAAGAGAAACAACCCAATTTCAAAAATGGGAAAAACTTATGATAGACATTTCACTTAAGAAGATACATAGATGACAAGCACATAAAAAGATGCTCAGCATCATTAGTCATTTCAGAAATAAAAATTAAAGCCACAGTAAGATCATTACATACCTATTAGAATTGCTCAAAATAAAAGCAAAATTGAACATCTATTTTGGAAAACAGATGGGCAGTTTCTCAGCAAGGCTTAACTCAGCAATCCCCCAACAAAGTATTTATAAAAGTTAAATGATGACTTGTGTTCATAGAAAAACCTATATGTGAATACTAAAAATGGCTTTATTCATAATAGCAAAAAAACCTGGAAACAATGCAGATGTCCTTTAACGTGTGAATGAATGAACAAACAGTGGTACATCCATACAATGGAATATTACTCAGCCATAAAGAGGCATGAATTATAGATACCAGCTACAATATGAATAAATCTCAAATGCATGTGGAAAATGAAAGAAGCCAGACTAAAAAAACTCCATATTGTATGATTCCATTTATATAACATTCTGGAAAATGCACAAATATACGAACAGATAACAGATCATCTAACCAGAGACACTGAAATAAAGGACAAACTTGACAGTAACCAGAGGGGATGGGGGAGGGGATAATAGGGGAAAGAAGGGGAAGGGTCATCCAGGAACATGTATAAAGGACCCATGGACAAAGCCAATGGGGGGAAGGATTGAGGGTGGGAGGTGAGGGTGAGTGGGGGGTGAGGGGAGACAACTGTACTTGAACAACAATTAAAAAATGCAAAAAGAAAAAAAAACCTCCCCAAAATACTAAAAATAAAAAAGAAAACGGATCAATGATTTTCAGAAGCTGGAGTAGGGGGTGAGGAGAAGGGTGACTACAAAGGAAGTGAAGGAATTCTTTAGGGCGAGTCAGCTGGTCTACACCTTGGTTATGATGGTGGTTACAGGACTGAATGTACTTGTTAGAACTGTATGGTAAAAAGAGTCAATTTTAATGAGTGTAAATTATAATCAACAGTAATTAAAAAAGAACAAAAAATATTGTGCCAATTTTCATCCCAAGAAGTGGTGAATGTAAAAGTCAGTCTGTGTACCTTTTCTGATAGTGAATATTTTTTGTCTTAAAAAATCTGCTGATTGGACAGATAGAAATGCTACCTTATTATTGTTTTTGTTACTTCTTTAATGATCAGAGAACTCATGTATTTATTGGCTTTTTGTGTTTCTTATTTTGTGAATTTCCCATTCATATCTGTTGTCCACTTTTCTGTGGGCTTTATCGTAGTGATTAGTGAGAGCTTTTCATATATTTTGGATATTACTCTTCTGTTAATTATAGGTATTAGACGTATTTTCTTTTGGTTTGGTACTTGTACTTTAACTCTGCTTAATAAATTCTCATCAAACTTCGACAAGTTTTCAATGGATTCTCATATATGATTTTTACAATTATATTGTTTATAATCTATGACTTTTTTTCTTTTCTTTGCCTCTTATTTCTGTTTGTTTTATTCATTAATCAGAATATACAGTGCCATAATACTGATGATAGTGGGCATTCTTGTTTAATTTTCTTACCTTAGTGATTTTTCTATTTCATTTACTAATAATGTAAAGTACCCTTGCATTTCTCAGATAAATGTTATTTGGCCAAAACGGATTATCCCTTTACTGTGCTGTTGAATTCATTCACTAGTATTTTATCTGAGATTTTAAAATCCATGTTTTAATTCAAAATAATCTATAGCTTGCTCTTTTTGTGTTTTTGGAAATGAAACTTTCAGAATTATACTAATTTCATTAAGTCAACTAGGAACTTCTTCTATTTTTTTGTTAAATTCTGATGCAATTTAAATAGCATTGCATAGAAACAAATTACATAGGATTAGTGAGAGAAAAACTTCAGCAGAGTTCTGTTCAGCCTTCAAGTCTCTTCTACTTATTTTAAATTAGTTTCTCTCTTTTAGTAAAAGTCTTTTTTCCTAGCAACATTGATATGTTTAGTTCTTTACCTATAATAAAATTGATTCAAAGTTTAACACCAGCACTACCAAGCTATGAGTAAAATTTTTTTAAAAAATCTTTTTCAGTTCTTTCGTGGAAAGAACAAAATGGTTTCAAAAGTAACTTGAAATAATTTGTTCTGTATGGTTATGTTATCAATTCAATATACAATTAGGTTAATTTACTTCTATTTATGTGCAATTTTTGAGTCTGCTTTATTTTGTCTCTATTTAATACAATTTTTTAAATTTTGGAATAATCACAAACTTACAGAAAAGTTGGAAATACATAAAAATAATTTAAAAAAATTTCCTGAACCATTTGGCAGGAAATTGCCAATCCAATGCTCTATCTCTAGCAACAAATACTTCAGTATATATTTCCCCTAATCAAGGACATCATTCTATATATGCACAATACAGCTACCAAAGTGAGGAAGTTAACATTGATGTGTTACTATCATCTAGTCCTCCAACCCCATACAAACTTACCCGCTGTCTCACGGTCTTTAGTACAAAAAGATCTCACCGAGAACTACAAGTTTACATTTGGATGTCATTTCTAGTCTCCTCGTCTCTGGAACAGATGGGTAATTTTTTTTCCTTATGAATTACACCTTTTATGTTTTCTAAATTTATTTAATAAGCATGTATTCATTTTAAAATGGGAAATACAAACCTTTAGTATTAATTAGCATCTATCTCCACAGCACTTAAAGAATAGAAAGTTAAGTAAGAATGGATCCTGTTTTAATGGGCCAATATTGTAGCAGCTACTCATAACAATGACCCAAACAATGGCCTTTTCTTCATGGGAAGGTTGTCACCTTAGAAGCAAGGATACAACCTCAGGATCCAGGGGGAAGGACACTGTCACCTGACTAATAATAGTAGTCACAGCAGCAGCAGCTAACATCTATTGCGTACTAACTATCTGCCAAGTATTGTTCAAGTATCTCCTTATTTAACCCTCAGGAGTTCTATGAGATTCTATTTTTTTTCTTCTTCTTAAAAATAGGGAAACCAAGGCACTGAAAGTTTGACTTACTCATGAGCAGACAGCTAGTATGTGGCAGAGCCAGGATTGGAGTATAGGCAATACAGACGATTGATTTCACAGACTAGCAGGGCCTGGGCAGTTTATGAAAGAATGGCAATTGAAGGGGGAAAGATATTGCAATACAGTAACCCCGCATCTTTCTAATCTGACAAACAGAATATGCACAAAATTCTATATACAAGATAGAGGCAAACGCTGTCGTAAGAGAGAACTGCGGTCACGGGATCTTTGAGACGAGAGCGATGACTTCCATATGACAGCGACGTGAAGGACAGTTCAGCAAACAAGACTGGGGGACAGCAGGGGGACAGTTAGGAAAAGTTGTGGGAGTAGAGGTTAGAGGAGAAGGTGGCCTGCACTAAGGTGTCCCTCTTCTCTTCTAGGCCTACCTTTGTGGATTAAAGGTTGACATTGTGTGCTTCTCATAGAACCTCACTATAATGCCTTATTTTCCCATTCCAGACCCGCCCCAGATAATATGAATATCTGCAGGTCATGAGAAGCTGAGGATTAATGACCATTATGCAATCCTGGTACCTAAGCCTTACAAGTTTTCCCTCTTACCTGCTTTCTCTCCTGTGAGTCAAATTAGGATAAGGAATGAACCCAACAGACACAGAAGGGGATCAAGGAGCAGGATTTCCTGAGCTGGTATAGCATGGCTACCTTCATAGAATGAAAGGGACTGACCAATTCCGCTTCTTGTGGCCTCTCGGCTACAAAAAGGAGCTGGTGTAAAAGGGGTGCACAAGGCTCATATGCACTAAGTGCCTGAAGAAGAAGAAGGAAAATCCCCCAAGTAGGAAGATACTAGTCCTGTGACTAAGACACAGGCTTCCACCATAGGGGCTTCCCTTGTTCAAGGTCAGAGAGAAAGAACTTGCCTTAAAGGGGCCACACAGAATAGAGGTGGGGGGGGGTGGAGATAAAAGAAAACATTTTACAGCTTAGCATTTATGCATGTGCATAAGTTCTTTGATCCTGCCTTAGCTTCTAGGGATTCAACCTAGAAAAAGGAGGCCTCCCCGCAAGGGTCTCAGCATATGGTGTGTGTGTGCGCATGTGTGCATGTGTGCATGTGTATATGCATGTATTCATGTATGTGTTTATACCTATAACAATTACTAATCACTTTAAGTCGCCAAATTAACCTGACTAGGAATGACTTCATTCGTCCGCTCTCCTCCAAAGCCGTTCCTCACCTTGCTGAGGTTTCACTTGTCCCCAGGACACCTTCTTCTGCATTCATCCTGCACTATTTACTCTAGTTTTTGTACTTTCTTAAACCTTCACTTCTACACTTATATGCTCAACTTAAAACAAAAAGGAATAAAGAAGAAGAAACTGAAGAGAATGAACAGAAGGACCAGGGTTTTAGCAGCTTGATTATACCTGTAGTGCTTGTATCTGGGGCCTTGCTCCCTGTAGGCAACCAGAGGCACCGGCGCTCCCCAGTGAAGTACTGAAGGAAAGGGCGGGTCTGGAATCCTCAAGGCCAGGGAAGAGCAGGCTGAAGGGGACGCCAGCTGCAGTCTCCAAGTGGTCAGCCAGCATGTGGACACTGACAACTCAGTGACTGGCCTCATATGCTAATGCTTGGCTTTGGCAGGCGGCAACGAGGTAGGGAGCAGGGAGAAAGAGAGCAAGCCTACATGATCTTGAAAGATCATTACCAGATCTGGGACACAGACCAATGGTTTGGAAAGCGGAGCCCGGCTCCTAAAGCATCCTCCGCTCCCAAAATGTTAAGCTTGTCTCTCCATGCTGCCAATACTGCTTGAGTTCAGACAACGAGTCTTCTGACAAGACTAGCAGCACTGCCCTGTTAATACTGAAGACTCACAGTTTTACCTCCTTCATTTTTCTCCTCTTAGCATTCTGCACTCTTTTAATTTTTAGTTCACTCCTCTTTGTTCCCCTTCTCTTCCCTAATCTAAGCCGAGTCAAATGCGGGAGAGGACGGTTTTGTTAGAGGTTGTCTCTCTCCATTTTTTTCCTGCTCTGGCCCCAAACAAGTAGCACTCCCTACACAGTAAATAATGAGGGCGATGATTCCTTCCACCTTAACCCCTTCCCTAATTGTAACTAGCATTACTGCACTTCAGGTTTGTCTCATTTTTTTCCCACAGTCATTCTTTGGAATAGGTAGGACAAACATCTTTAGCATCTCACACATATAGTAAAAAACGAACTAAAGCTCAGAGAGATGAAGTGATCTTGGTACTGGTGGAGCCACAGTTGAACACTGGTGCCCATGCTGTGGAGTCGTGGGGGGCCTGACTCGTGGTCCAGCCCCAGGTATGCCACTTAGTACATTTACATCCAATCGCTAAAATGAGGATGAAAATACCAACTTCCTTCCTAGGGAGGCTACGGAGATTAGTTAGTCCATAAACAATTGTAAAGGGATTGGAGATTCCAAATGTTACCAGAATGTTTTCATAAGCTTTAAGTTAAGGCTCCATGAGGTACCAATGGTGGAAATGGGGTGAGTTTATCTGTGAGTGCTTGTGTTTTTCAGGGTTGCAAAGTATATAAACTGAGTTGAGCTAGTTTGGGGAATATACCCAGCATTTCCTAAACTGCTCCTAGGTGCTGGCTCTGCTCCAAGTTCTATCTCTGCTGCCCTCCTGCACTTGAACCTACCCCAATTTCCTCACCTCTTCTAAACTGTAAGCTCCATGAGGTCAGGAATCTTGGTTTGTTTTGTTCACTGTTCACAAATGCCTGGCACATAGCAGAGGCACAGCAAATATTTACTGAATAAATAAATGAATGAGCCTCTAAAGAATAACTTCCTTTTAAATTATTTGAGGGCAGAGGTTAACTTCTTTTGAGCTGCCACTATACTCAACTAAGGGCTTGAGCCGAGGAGATATTTAAAATCACATTCTGTCTGACTGACATGGGTGCCTGAAACTGTGAGCACTCTGTCACTGCCTTCCTTTACCTGTCTTCTCCTTGGTTTGGGGAAGAAACCCTTAGGAATTGGCCAGCTGGGTAAGAGGGCCAAGCTGGGGTGGGGATGGGAGGTAAAGGCAAGGGGTGTGAAGGAAAAGGTAAGGGATGAGTGAGCAGAGATCCAGAACGGCTATGGAACAGCCATGTGCTCACAGTAAGACCAGTCGTTCAGACAGTCACAGAACCTAAGAGGTTCGCTAATGGAATAGCCCGAGAAGCTAGAGATGAAAACTCTTTTAAAAACACTCACAATTTCTGTTCTTTTGTTGGCTGGGTCCTGGTATGTTCTAAGCACTTATACAATGAGCCCTATAAGATACAAGAAATACTAGGACTGCCACTGAGAACAGAATCAGATCTGAAAAGGAAGGGCAACTACTACAGCAAGCCCCCGCGCACCTGCCCGTGGCGGCGAGCACAAACTGTGTGTGAAGACAGTCCAGTGGCCGCGCTCCTGTCCAGAGCCTGTCAGAGAACCCTTTCCTCAGGAAAGGCTGTCAGGGATGGAAGGAAGGATTTTTGTGAAGACATAAGAACAAGTATGTAATAACTGTATTTTTATAGGCAGAGATGAAGGCATAGGACAATGTATTCAAGAAGCTTCTTAATCGTCCGGCTGGTGTAGCTCAGTGGATTGAGCACGGGCTGGGAACCAAGCGGTCCCGGTTCGATTCCCAGTCGGGGCACATGCCTGGGTTGCGGGCCAGGTCCCCAGTGAGGGCCATGTGAGAAGCAACCACACATTGCTCTTTCTCCCTCCCTTCTCTCTCTGAAAATAAATAAATTAAAAAAAAAAAGAAGCTTCTTAATCATTTTTAATACAAAAACTTTATTACATATTTAATTGTCACTGTGCCTAGTTCTGGAATCTGAAAACAAACAAACAAACAAACAAGCAAACAAGCAACCCTGGGCTAGAAGTGAAGCTGATTAGCAGCTAGAGGGGGCACACAGCCTTTCTTCTTGGGACACAGTGTTTCACAATCGGGTCCTTATGGGGGCACAGGTACCTCTCTCAGGAAATACCTGATGCTGTCCGCTATGTTGGAGACAGCTTGTGTGGCTGGCTGGGCCACGTGAGTAGCTCTCCTGGCAAATGCTATTATTGCGCAATGAGCTGTGTGTACCACTTAACACACCCCCAGCGCGTCAGATCACTCATCTCAGGTCACTCTGCCCCCTAACGGGGCAGAGGGAACTTCCATGCTAGGAGTCCCTCCACATATTCCTCCTCCCTCTGTAACGGAACCAGAAATGTGGGGCCGACAGCTCGGACACTCAGAGGAGGCGGAGGCACGTTCATGTGACAGCTCGCCGCACACGCACTGTCCTCAGAGTTGGTCTAGCTGCTTTGTACAAGAGCCACCAGCACTGAAGATGTGTGGCAGAGACATCATCTGCGTTCCGTGGGTCTGACGTCCATCCCCCCTTCTGCACCTCTGCTCCCCACTCCCACCCAAAGAACACTGCTGTCTTTTTCTTGGTCACCAGGCTCCACTCGAATTTGGTCAGAAGGTAAAAAAGGCCCTGCAGGAAAATAAAGTTATGATAGCTAACTGATTTCAACAGTTACTGGCCATTGCAAGACTACTATTTAGAAAATGCATTGGGAAAAATCCCCACAGGGATTCCTTCAACTTGTTTTAAATAACTGAGTTTAAACTCATTTAAACTTTGGGAGGGTGAGTAAAGCACCAAGTTATGAGTGCAGTTTATGGAAGATAAAGATCTGAGTCATCCATCCCTGTGCGGTTACGGATTACGAAATATGCGGGCTCTCCCTAGACAGCACTGCCCGTGAATGTCAGGCTGCAAACAGGGCAAGCCCGAAGGACCGCGTCTCTGATTACGACCCCGGCTAACATTTTCTCCTAGGCATCTTCGTACAGTTTACAATTTAATTTTTTTGCCTTTGTAATCTTTAGCCCTTGTGTATATATCATCTAATGAAAAGGCCTTTTTTGAATTAACATGGTATTTGGAAAGAGAACATGTGTTTCTGTTTTATTATTAAATACATGTATAAAGAGAGAAAATGTTCTCAGACCTAGTAGATGCCTGGTTGTTGTTTTTTTTTTTTCTTTTAAAGCAAGAATCCTGTAACACTTTAGGAAAATAGAACCCTTAACGTAAACACTCTGATGGCCTGGGCCATGATAAATTTTGGGGTAGAGAGTTACTGTGGGGCTGAGGAATGCAGTTTTGCCTGTTCTGACCACCTTGGGGGGGAACACGTTGTTCTGCCTCCTCCCTGCTGTTTGAGCCCGGCACCCATTAATAGGACATTCTGGGACACAGACTATTCCAACTACCACAATGGTCTTTGTTTCAAGATTGTTTGTTTATAAACACAGCTACTTTCCAGTTTAATTTCTCTCCTTTTTCAGTTTGTTTAAGCTCTAAATATTTTCTGAGTGCAAAAGCCAAGTAAGGATTTTTTAATTAATGCCTGGCAATATACCAGAAATGCTACATCGCATACACATCTAGTTTACATTCACTAGTAATCAAGGAAGTGGACAATCCAGCAATGGAAAGTTGCCATTTTACACCTAAAACTTAGCAAGTGTATTAAAAATACTAACTCAATGTTTGTAAGGCTTTGGTAAAAGTAGTACACCCACACACTGCAAATGGGTGTACGAACACCCATAAACCGGTTTGAAAGAAGTGTTACCTTAAGAGTTACAAAAAAGCTTCTATCCTCTGGCACCGTGAGTCTCCTCCTAGAAATTTACCTGAAGAGAAATCATTTACTAGACTGAAAATGTTATGTGTATGAATATGTATGTTACAGAATTATAAGAAAAAAAAGACATAAAATTGAAAACAAGCTAAATGGATCGATCTCCACTAGGGCACAAGCACCCTTTGGCAGGGGAGGGAAGTACATCAGGATATTGGCAGGGGAAAAGAGGAGAGAAATGAATGCATACTTAGTGTGAAAAGCATATTGAAAATGATCATTGCCTTTATTTTCTTTTAGACATAAAGTTGCTTTACTTTATAATTTTAAATAATACTAAGAAGGATATGTATTTTTATGTCCATTAAAAAGAGGTACAAGTAAAGAGAGCTGAATAAATAGTGATCAGTGCATCAATAGCAAGTCTAACAACAAATAAAATTAGAAAAAAACAACTCAAGAACCAAGAGTTAATGTTTGAGCACTTTGTTCACCAGGTGCTGAGCTAAGTTCTTTGCATACATTATTCTTTATTTAATTTTCCTATCCCTTGGTGATGGAGTATTTGCAACATTTTAGATTTATGAAAAAATCATTACTAGAAATAGGCAGTTAATTAAAAATTGACTTGGTTGTCCTAGAAGGTAGGAAGGCATGTGGGCCTGGGCTTCTAGGCCACATGGGGACCAGGGACAATGACTGGACTGGTCTGCAGAGCCACGTGGGAGCTGAAGTTGCTGTGCAAGGACAAGGCAGTTCAAGGGCTGAGCCTTGGTGACAGAGCAGAACCGAAAACAGACCTCCCCTGGGACACAGCAGGAATAAGGAAACCTGTTTATCACAGCATTTTTAAGTACAATATTAAAAATTTTGCCCCTCCCCCATTTAACAGTACACTGGACATCATTTCATATCAGTGTATAAAACTCCTTCATTAATATCCCATTAAATAATTATAAATAATGATGTGGTGAATAACCCAGCACATGTGTATAAGCACTGTGTCTTCGGAGGGGAGCTGCTGGGTCAGAAGATACTATATTCCTTCCTTAGAAGTGGTACCGATTCATACTACTACAGCATTTATGTGACCATCTCGCCACACCCTTGGAAACATAGTGTGTTGATAACTTCTAAAAGAACAGAAGTAGAATGTAAAACCACCAAACCAGAGGGAGAAAAGGAGGAAAGAAGATAAAAAAATCAATCAAATAGAAGGCAGAGAGGCAAAGGAGACAGGATGCCTAAATGCAATGTAGTATCCTAGATAGGGTCCCAAAACAGAGAAAGAACATCAGTGGAAAAATTGGCGAAATTTGAAAAAAGTCTATAGTTAACAAAAAGGTACTGCCATTAATTTCTTAGCGGTGACAAACACACCATGGCAGTATGAACGGTGTCAACTTCAGACACTGGGTGCAGGGCACACAGGAACTCTTTTGTTATCTCTGTAACTTTCTGTAAATCTAAAATCACATCCCTCCCTCATTTAATTTAATAAAAAGGGGAACGGGGAGGCCATCCCAGCAGGTGAAGAGGGCAGTATAAGCAAAGACATGGGGGCGGGGAGAGGACCACCCGTGCAAGGAACTATAGCTAGGTTGGTGTTGCGTCTCTCAATGTGTGAGTTGTTGAATTACAGCTTTTCTTCAACATCCCTTTGGAATATCTTGATCTAGGTTTACTTGGGTTGCCATGTTTTAAAGAAAAAGTATGAATTTAGGGTTCACATTCACTTTGATTGGATCACAGCACCATCATCAAAGTGCTGTCATTCTGGCAGTAACTATGACAGGATTAGCTTCATTCATTAAGTCAGAAGACTTGGTATATCAGAGAACTGGCGTTATGTTAACAGCCAAGTGGTGGTGATTAATATTAAATATGACATCTCAGCCAGACATTTAAATAACAGCAAGAGCAAAAACAAGTGCTTTAAAATTAGGGATAGTATGCTTTCTGCCCTCTTAACCAGAAGCAAATTGTCTATATATTTGTCAGGTAATTAGGAAGCAGTGAAATTGACAAATATTATATAACCCCTCCCCCTCAAAATATAAAATTCTTGGTAAGTTTGTCAAAGACTGAAATTAACATCAGGTGTAAGATAGTTTTAGAAAGTATTTGCATCTATACATTTGTATTTATAATGTTAACATTTTAAAAAACAAAATAAAAAATAGAAGGCAGGAAAAGATAAAAGCAAAAAAAAGCAAAGAAAAGCATGGTAAATAGCACAAATAAAATGTTAGAAATAAATATATTATAGCAGTGGTATAAATTAATCAGTTTAAAAGACAGGTTCTCATATTAATAAGCAAATCCAACTATATGCTATTTATAAGAGACAGTTCTAAAATATAACTATGAGGACACAGAAAATTCGAAGTTCAGCAGTAAACAGACATACTAAGAAAATACTAAAGAGAGAGGAAGAGAATAGTGTAGGATAGAGTGTAAGACCAAAAAAGCAGTGTTAGGCGTAGAGTCACAAAGTACTGATAAAAGAATACTTCATCAAGACATAAAATTTCTGAATTTTTACATACCCAAAAAGAATAGTACCAAAATATGCAGCTATACAAAGCAAAAACTGACACTATAATAAGGGTAAATTGATACACCACAATATTACAGGGAGATTTTAACATTCTTCTTTTGGTAATTGATAAGGCAGATTTTAAAAAATTAGTAAAGACACAGAATATTTGAATAGAACAATTATTAAGTTTGACTTACTGGATATGGTGCCTTGTGTTTATTTACTAGAAAATACACATTAAAAAAAAATCCTCATCCAAGGACATGCTGTCACTGATTTTAGAGAAAGGAAGGGGGAGGGAAGAAGGCTGGGGGGAGAGAGAGACATTGATTGGTTTCCTCCCATATGCACCCTGACCAGGGACTGAACTCGCAACCTTGGTATGTGCCCTTAGCAGGGATCGAAATGACACCCCAACTAACTGAGCCACCCAGGCAGGGCAGACAATGCATTCTCTTTAAGTACCTGTAAAGAATTTACGAGAATTGGTCACAAAGATGCTATAAAGCAAACATCAAAAAGTACCACATTCTTGAAATTGATGCAATGACATTATAAATAAATAACTTAAATCTGCATGTCTTTTTCTTTTTTAACAAGAAATCTTTTCACCAGGAAGCTTATAATTCTACATGACTAGGAAAACAACTTGGTGGGGCAAAGGTCTCCTAAGAAAGTGATAACTTCATTTCAGCATTGTACAGGGTCCCACACAAATAACGCTTTTTTAAATTAAAAAAGCTTTTATTAAAAAAATCGTAATAAGCTTGTAATTCTGTAACATAACAATATCACACACAAGCACATCACATGACATTTTAGGCGAAATGTTCAAATTGCGGTCCATCTCGTGCGAGACATTCATTCATGTACCCTACCAACCACACTCAAGCAGGCGCTACTTCTGCCGGACCCTGTATAACCAATGTTGCTTACTAATGCTATTCATCAGGCCAAGAAGAAGAGTACTGTTGGTGGAGGAATAGCATTTGCAAAGATAAAGAGATATTAAAGAGCAAGGAATTCCAGGGCGAAATATGATTAAAGCATAGGACGAGAAGAAAAGAGGATGTTAAGGTAGACTGAAATCAGCAAGTTTGGATTTTATGCAGGAGAAGGAAGTTGGAATTGTATCATTTAGCCAAAGGGACCTGATCAAAGGTGTCTAAGGGGAGATTGGTAATCTTGATCGTTTAACTCCACTGTGGAGGATGGACTACGTGGAAGAAACAATGGAGGGTGTGATAAATTGAAAGGGCTTCAACTGGGATGGAAGCAGTGAAGATACAGAGTAACAAAGTGGTTTAAGACGAGGTATGGTCCTGGAGCTGACATCACTTCTTAATTTAAATCACTTCCTATTCCCAGAGGAATGAGTAAGTGGGAGTAAAAGAGGAAAAGGATAAATCTAAGATTTCTTGGTGTGAGTGACTGATTGGGCGGTGATGCTGTTAACAGGGAAAGAAAGGAGGAAGGAGGAGAAGCAGTTAGGAGGGGAGAGAAAACTAAAGCGCTGCATCCAGGACATGCTGCGTGTGAAGTACTGGCGGGACATCCTTGAGAAGATCTGACTAACAGTGATGGGGGGTTTAGAGGAAACATTAGTAAGCAAAGACAAAGCAAGGAGATTGAGAGGCTAGAAACACTCAAGTTGGCAGAAACTGAGCAACCAGAATTGCCAGCCATTAGCTATAAAATAGCAATCTTGAACAACAGGACAAGTTTAGACCAATAACATATGGTCTATAGCAATAAGCAAGACATCTTTCTCCAGATCTGGAAGAAACCAGGTATTTAGTAGAGCAAGACAAGGCAGGAAGTTCCCCAACAGTCGCTGTAGAGCATCCCACAAAAGGAAGGAAATAGGAGGGAAGAGACAATCCAAAAATTCAAATATCTGTTCCATTTTCAGTCTTCTATACTTAACGCTGCATAACAACGTGTATTATAGTCATCTGCAGTAGAAAAATTGAGAAACCTTCTAAATTTGAATTAGTAAATTATGGCACATTAACTTGAAATAGTTCTTTTAGAAAAGCTGCCTGTGTTTGGAAAAATAGACACTCCATGCCATTTAATAACACGCCTTTGAATCTCTACTGCTGTTGAAGCTTTGGCTGTTTTTGCAGTACTGGGCATAACTGTATCAAGACAGGGAATTCCGACAGGCATCCCCATCTCAAAGCATCTTATAAAGGTGGGATCACCTCTCTGTCTAATGTATCATAGAGAGAAAACCAACAAAGGAACATCAGCAGCAGGAAAGAAAAGGGGTGAGTGCAGAAGGAAAGAACAGAACAGCACCATTTCCCGAAGTATTTTCAAAGATTCTCTGGTGGGGCAGGGAGCAGAGTTCTGCAGGCCCTAAGTTCGCCTTACCAGGGGATCACATGAAGGGTTTCAAGAAGTTCTGCTGTTAAGAAATCCACTCAAATTTGTTTAACTAAGCATGCTCCAAATTTACTTACTATGGAACTCTCTCACTGCATGCCATAAAACTATGGTTCTACTAGACGTATTATGAGAAATATGAGCTAAATTTAAAAAATTTATTTGTGACCAAAGTAGCTGTGAAAAGAGAAGAATTGTAGAAAGACAAAAAGACTGAATTTGGGAAGTCTGACTTCTGAATAATGTCTTTATGTAATTGAAGGCATATCATTTTATCTTTTTGCAATACAATTCCTTCTTGGGTCAAATGGGGATAATAACTTATTTCACCTACGTTTACAGAGTCCTTGATACTAGCCAGCTGCATGAGATGCTGGCAGGGAAAGCGGTAAACACTTCAAAATGGATTCTCTGCATTCTAACACTTTAATGACCTGATCCATATATTTAAATGAGGTTTAAAAAATTCTTAGGGCTAGATACTAAGAAAGAGATAAAACAGCCTCTGCAAGAAGCTGGCAAAATCTGGTAAAATAAGATTTACACATGGGTAAAAAAAATGAAGTCAATTGTTAGGATTATCAGTGCTACTGGAATTCAGAGGACCACACAAAGGTAGCCAGGAGAATTGGGATTTGATCTGGATATTGAAGCAGTGCTGGCAGATAGCCAGAGAGAGGGCATTAAAAATAAACTAAATCCCCATTTCTGACTTTTCTCCAAAATAAATTTTAGATGGTAAAGAAAAATGGAGATATGACTTTTATTTCTGATTGTGGAAGAAATTTTGAAGAATAATAGTAATAAAAGAAATTACAAAGGAAAGTTAGAGAACTGACTACAAAGAAATTTCAAGCTTCGGTATATTAAAACAAATAACAAAGGGCAAGTAAGCCAGGGAAAGTGTCTTCGTAAACACGACAAAGGAGTAAGTACAGTATGAAGAGCTGCAACTGATGAGAATGCAATGCTTCTGTGAAACATGTGTGAAAGGCAGTAGACACTGGACACTTCACAGACAAAGACACCTAAATGGCTAATAAACATTAAAGAATGTTTAGCCTCAAGAGCAAAGAAATGCTAAGGAAAACAATAAGATACCTTTGGCTTATAAAATTTAAAAAAAAATTTAAGCTGAGAATATTTAATACTGGTCATAGTGAGATTAAAATAAACCTTCTCATGTCATATATACATAGGAGTAAATTGGTAAAAGTACTCTATAAAGAAATTCATTAATATACATCAAGAACCATAAATGTTTACAACATTTAACCTAGTAATTCTACTTCTAGAAATTGATCCTAAGGAACTGATCAGAAAATCTAGACAAAGATATACGTACAAGATGTTCATCGTAGTGTTATTTATACCAGGCACAAACTAGAAACAATCTAAATGTCTAACCACAGGAAAATAGTTAAAATTTATACTTTCTAGGGTAGGATATAAAATATGATGTTCATGTAGTTTTTAATACTATGAGAAGATGCTTGAAGATAACATTAAGTGAAAAATGTAAGACACAAACATGTATCTCAGTATTATTTTAAATACATAATTTTCCATATTTTTCAAATGTTCTATAAAAACATGTACTACTTTTATAACCAGAAAAAGAAACCATACTACATGTGACAGCCTTCAACAAGCCATCATGGGACTAAGGATCTCATCAGGTCACGTGACCCTGCAACCACATTTTCAGAAGGGACTAGGAAATTCCGGCAGAACCAACAGGTTGAACTTCTTAACGGTGCTGTCTGGAAACTGGACAAAGCACAAGAATCATCTCACTTTAGAGGTGAACGGGGCTTTCGGTTTACAACATCCTTCACTCCAGGCCCTTCTCCCAGCCAAGCTCTTTGGACGGGCTATGCCCTGTCCGTGGCGCGGCCCTCATCCTTCCCTGGCTGCGTGGGTAGGGCCCTCCTATGCAGGCAGCCTTTCCATGTAGCACTGCAGCCTCGACCATCACTTTTTCCTGTTGCGTGTACCACTCACCTGGCATTTCATACACCATTTCGGATGGTGGCTTATCTTTTTATAGGTTTCGTTTGCCTCCCTTTGAAGAGGGCTATAAAACCTTCAAGGCTAACACAGCCTTACAGAAGTACTTAACAGATGGCAGTCAATGAGGGAGCCGCAAGCATCTAACAAATCTGTATTAATCATTCTGACCGCTTCCAAGAAGAAAGGATTCCTACTCACACTTTATGGAAATGAAAACTGATGTCTAGAAGTGTTAATTTAATTTACTTCGTTTAGATTCTTGAGCTGAACCAAAATGGGCTGAAAATGCTCCTGTCCTCACTAGATCAGGCAGCTTCCTGGCAAATCAAAGTAATATTGGTTGCTTACCAGCAGAGCTGGTATTAATTTATGCTTGCAGGCTCATGGCAGGTGGAGAACAGAGCTGTAATATTAGGCCACTACACACACAATAGGAGATTAAATGGTTTGAAATATTCAGAATCCTAATTTTCACTGAACTTGCAAAATAACCTGGATACAGTATTCTAGGGCAAGGGGAAGTAAATTACACCCTGGCACAGGCTTGTCAATACTGTCTTGAATTCAGACTCTCGAGATCACTAAATATTTGGTTTTCAAATGCAATGTAAATTTCAACACACTTTCCTGTAAGATGGATACCAACAAATTCCAGTATACCTAGGTTCTGCAGAGCCCCTGGAAATCATACCAGTATGTCCCTGCCTCTGAATTGTTTCGACGTGTTTGGTCAATGATGACTCAATCAGTTAGCAATGCTATTCCACAGGCAAAGTATATGGATTTCTGTAACTCAGCAGAAGAGTCTTGAATGATGTGGTCATTTTCTTGACGACTTTTGACCTACTATTTTGCCAGATCTTGTGCAAATAGGTAAATGGTGGGATTACAAGCAAAGGAGATCAAAATCCAGGGACCACAGGCAGTCTTGGTTTCTGCTACACAATTTCAGGCTATTCCGGTGTCTGTGGCAAAGTCAATGCAGCCTCTCATCGCTATCAACAGCAGGTGACTAGTCCCAGAGTTAAACACAGCATGGTGGTAGCCATACTTTTATTTTCTTCTAGAAAGGCTTTCTCTCTGCTGAGTAAAAGGATGGCATGGTTGTAAACTCTAGAGTCAGTATTTCCTGAGACTTCAAGGTGGAAAGAAAAGCTTGGAAATGAATAAGGCATAGTGGCTCATGGAGGACAGAACAGAGTAGAAGGTCCAAGGATAGGTAGACACTATCCAGATAGTTCATTCATTCATAAATATTTATGAAGCACATATGAAGGGTCAGGCATTATGCCAGGCAGTGGAAATGCAAAATGTTGAACTCTGAAAGTTCATAAAACACGAAGACGGGTCCATGTTAGAAGAGTCCATGTGCCGGGTGGCACGTATCTGGTAATCAAAACGCCATCTCCTTTATCTTCTGACCAGTGATCTTATCAATGGGCTAAGTACACTTTCTTTGAGATATAATCACAAGTTGAAAATGTGTACATGCAAATTTCAAATAAAATATGTTTAATAGGTAAAGAGGGAAAATAACTACAGTAGAAGAGCCCATAGATATGCGTAATAACACACATGGAAAGAACTCAGTGCATAGATCATGAATAAGGCACACAGAAAACTGGAAAACTGACTACAAATGAAGGAAAGCCTCTGGCTGACAGTATAAAACAAGCTACATGGCAAAGAGAATTTAAACATGTTCCAGAGTCAACTTTGTCCTTCTCCTTACCCTCGCCCCCTGCCTGACCTCTGAATCTCTGTGTAATTGCCAGTTTCTGTCGGACTTCACATACTATGACTTTTGATTTCTGCTCTGTATAACGTATTTCGACAGAGTCTGACATTGTGGCAGCAGGCGCTGTAAACTGAGTGCTCCTTGGAGGCTACTGACTTGAAGTGTGGGTGGAGAAGAGGCAGGAGAGAGCCAAGGCCAAAGAAAGAAAGAAACAAAAATTTCTCTCACTTTTGGACTTGGGGAAGCATTTGCCTTAAAAAAAAAAAAAAACAGTTTAGCTAAGACGCAATTCCCATGTCATATAATTCACACATTTAAAGTGCACGGCTCGGTGGTCATTAGGATGCTCACAGAGTGGTGCAACCAGCACCACAGTCAAGTTTAGAACATTTTCAGCCTATAAAATGAAACCCCATGCCTAATTTCAGTAGTCACTTTGAAATCCACCCAGAGCATTGTGTTTTCAGCGAGACTTGTTCTTCACAAAAACCAAGATGGGGTTTTAGCAGAGCTTAAAAAACCCGGGGAATGGTAATGCTCAGCTCCAGCCCGCTCCAGCCTTCCATGCTGGGGACGGAAAACGCCACACTTCAGCCTTCTCTAGCCTTCCCGTCTGATCAAAGTGGGGAGGGAATGCAGAGATGCACTGGTGAAGCTCACGTACCAGGGGCAAAGGCTCACCAAAAGACTAAGACCAAATAATAGGACTATAGAATATTCTTCCTCTCACCGCACCTTACAACCATATCAACAGCACCTCTGCATGTTAAGGAAGGAACGCAGCTAAAACAACAGCACATCTCAGATGTTATTTGAAAGAATATGCATCCGGGGAAATCCAAGACAATAAGGGCATCAAAAACAAGGACATCAGAGAAAGCCTTAGCCTCTGACACACATCCAGAACACAGTCAACACAACCTAACTCCTGGAAAGACAATCACAAAACCTTGCACTAAAGGCATATTCACGTCAGCTTCTTTTACCCAGTACACCCTGTCTGGCTTTCAACCAAATAATCACAAGCCACAGTGCAAGTCAAAACACACAGTTTGAAGAGGCGGAACAGACATCAGGACCAAATTCATAAATGACAGAGATGTTGCAATGACCAGATTCAGAGAAATAAAGACCTCCTTGGAAAGATAAAAATTGAGGGAATTTGTTGTTAGTAGACCTGTCTTGCAAGAAATTTTAAAAGATGTTTTTCAGGAAGAAAGAAAATAATCTAAAATCAGAAAATCAGATCTAAATAAATAAAGAACATTAGTAAAGAAAAATGAAGGTAATATAAAATCTACTTTCTTGTTCTTAATTGATCTAATGCAGTTGATTCAAAACAATATAACAACAATATACTGGGAATTATATATAGTTCATGGATAAGTGAAATGAATAGAAGTAGTGTTATAAGACACAGGAGGGACACATTGACAATACTTATGATAAACTTGCACTACCCATGAAGTGATACAGTGTTCTTTGAAAACGAACTAGAATTCATTGTAAATTTATATTAAAAACACCAGAGCAGCCCTGACCTGTGCGGTTCAGTTGGTTGGGCATCGACCCACAAAGTGAAATGTTGCCAGTTCATTTCCCAGTCAAAGGCACATGCCTGGGCTGTAGGTTCAGTCCCCAGTTGGGGTGTATGCAAAAGGCAACTAATTGATGTTTCTCTCTCACATCCATGTTTTTCTCCCTCTCTTTATCCCTCCCTTCCCCTCTCTAAAAATAAATAAATAAAATCTTTTAAAAAATGTTAGTGCAACCACCAAAAAAAAAGTAGTATAATTGATATACTAAAAGAGGAGAAAAATGGAAACTTTGAAGTGTTCAATTAAAACCATAAAAGACAGAAGTGGAAGACCAAACAAACAAAAAAACAGAGAACTAGGTAAATGAGTAGAAAACGGTAAGAAATATCAATAATCATTTTAAGTGTAAATGGTCTAAGAACCAATTAAAAGACAGAGACTATCAGAGTGGATCAGTTAAAAAGGCCCATTATGTGTTGTCTGCAAGAACACCGTGTTAAATATAAAGACACAGATAGATTAAAAGTGAAAGGAGAAAGATAATATGCTAAAATTAATCAAAAGAAAGCTGAAGTAGATTTTATTTTTTAATTTAATCTTTATTGCATTTTTTTCCATTACCATTTAGGTCCCTTATATCCCCCTCCCCCCTGCAATCAGCACACTGTCGTCCATGTCCATGAGTCCTTTTCCTTTTTGCTCAGTCCCTCCGCCCCCGAACCTCCCTTCCCAGCTGTCATCTGCTCTGCACCTATGAGTCTGTCTCTTTTGCTTGATAGATTACTTTGTTCATTAGATTCCACATAGGAGTGAAATCATATGGTATTTGTCTTTCTCTGACTGGCTCATTTCACTTAGCATAAAGTTCTCCAGGTCCATTCATATTGTTGCAAAGGGTAAATAAAATTTTCTTATTTTTTACGGCCAAGTAGAATTCCTTTGTGTAAATGTCCCATAGTTGTTTTATCCACTCATCTACTGATGGACACTTGGGCTGCTTCCAAATCCTGGTGATTGTAAATAATGCTGCAATGAACATAGGGGTGCTCATGTTCTTTCAATTAGTGTTTTGGGTTCCTTCGGATATATTCCCAGAAATGGGATCACTGGGTCAAAAGGCAGATCCATTTTTAATTTTTTGTGGTATCTCCATTCTGCTTTCCACAGTGGCTGCCCCAGTCTGCATTCCCACCAACAGTACAAAAAGGTTCCCCTTTCTCCACATCTTTGCCAGAACCTGTTTGTTTATTCATTGATGATAGCCATTCTGACAGGTGTGAGATGATATCTTATTGTGCTTTTAATCTGCACTTCTCTGATGGTTACTAACACTGAGCACCTTTTCATATGACTGCTGATCATCTGTGTATCCTCTTTGGAGAGGCGTCTATTCAGGTCCTTTGTCCATTTTTTAATTAGATTGTTTGGTTTGGGGGGTTGAATTTTATAAGTACTTTATAAATTTTGGATAATAACCCCTTACCAAATATATTCTCCCACTCTGTGGGTTGTCTTTTTATTTTGTTGATGATTTCCTTTGCTGTGCAAACTTTTTAGTTTGATGTAGTCCCATTTGTTTATTTTTTCTTTTGTTTCCCTTGCTTGGGAGATATTTCTGATAAAAAAAATTGCTACAAGCAATGTCTGAGATTTTGCTGCCTATATTTTCTTCTAGAATTTTTGTGATTTTGGGCCTAACATTTAAGTCTTTGATCCATTTTGAATTTATCCTTGTGTGTGGTATAAGAAGGTGGTCTAAGTTTCATTTTTCTGTACATATCTGTCCAATTTTCCCAACACCATTTATTGAATAGACTGTCTTTACCCCACGGGATATTGTTGCCTCCTCTGTCAAATGTTAAGTGACTATAAAGGTGTGGTTTATTTCTACTCTATTCCATTCATCTATGTGTCTGTTTTTATCCAGTAAAACTGTTTTAGCCAGTATCATGATGTTTTGATTAGTATGGACTATACTAATATCAAAATAGTATAGTTTGATATTAGGTAGTATGATTCCTCTAACTGTGTTCTTCTTTCTCAGGATCACTGTTGCTATGTGGAGCCTTTTGTGGTTCCATATAAATTTTTGAAATATTTGTCCTAGTTCTGTGAAATAACATCATTGGAAACTTGCTAAGAATTGCAATGAATCTATAGATTGCTTTCAGTAGTACGGGCATTTTAATGATGTTAATTCTTCCTATCCATGAACACAGTATGTGTTTCTACTTATTTGTATCTTCCTCAATTTCTTTCTTCAGTGTCTTATAATTTTCTGAGTACAGGTCTTTTACATCCTTGATTAGGTTTATTCCTAGGTATTTTATTCTTTTTGAAGCAGTTGTGAATGGGATTATTTTCTTAATTTCCCTTTCTGTTAGTTTGTTATTGGCACATAAAATGCAACTGATTTCTGAATATTAATTTTGTAACCTGCTACTTTGCTGAATTCATTCATCAGTTCCAGTAGTTTCTTGGTGGAATCTTTGGGGTTCTCTATGTACAGTATCACGTCACCTGCAAATAAGGGCAGTATTACTTCTTCCTTTCCAATTTGGAAGTCTTTTATTTCTTCTTTTTGTCTTATTGCTGTGGTCAGAAATTCCAGTACTATGTTGAATAAGAGAGGTGAAAGCAGACATCCCTGTCTTGTTCCCAATCTTAAAGGGAACGCTTGTAGTTTTTGCCCATTGAGTATGATGCTGGCAGTGGGTGTGTCATATATGGCCTTTGTTATTTTTAGGTATGTTCACCCTAATCTTACTTTGCTGAGAGTTTTGATCAGAAATTGGTATTGATTTTATCAAAAGCTTTTTCTGCATTTATTGATATGATCATGTGGTTTTTAGCTTTCATTTGTTTAGATGGTGAATCCTATTTACTGACTTGTGAATGTTGTTCCAACCTTGCATTCCCAGAACAAAACCCACTGGATCATGGTGTATGATCTTTTTGATGCACTGCTGTATTCGGTTTGCTTATTATTTTGTTGAGGATTTTAGTGTCTATCTTAATCAGATTTTAGTGTCTATTTTAATCTTAATCATTATACTGGCCTATAATTTGTTTCTTTGCAGTGTCTTTATCTGGTTTTGGAATTATGATAATGCTCCTCATAAAGTGAGTTTGGGAACCTTCCCTCCTTGAATTTATGAAATAGTTTGAGAAGGAGAGGTGTTAGTTCTTGTAAAATTTACCTGTGAAGCCATCTGGTCCATGGCTTTTGTTTGTTGGGAGTTTTTTGATTACTGCTTCAATTTCAGTAGGTGTGATCTACCTATTCAGATTCTCTGATTCTTCCTGATTTAGTTTTGGAAGATTGTATGTTTCTAGGAATTTATCCATTTTATCCAATTTGTTGACATATATTTGTTCATAATATTTTCTAACAATCATTTGTATTTCTTTGGTGTCAATTGTTCTTTCTCCTCTTTCATTCCTGACTTTATTTATTTGGATCCTTTCTCTTTTTTTTTTTTTTTTTTTTTTTTTTTTTTTTTTTTTTTTTTTGATGAGTCTGGTTAAAGGTTTGTCAATCTTGTTTATCTTTTCAAAGAACCAGCTCTTGGATTCATTGATTTTTGTACCATTTTTTTACTCTATTTTGTTTATTTCTGCTCTAATCTTTATTATTTCTTTCCTTCTCCTCACTTTGGGCTTCGATTGTTGTTCTTTTTCAAGTTCCTTTAAGTGTAAAGTTAGATAGTTTACATGAACTTTCTTTTTTTTTTTTTTTTTTTTTTTTTTTT
>PVJI01011697.1:0-54891 GCA_004026765.1 Micronycteris hirsuta
TAAACGCCTCCCAGCTACGCGTCCAGCACCTCTACTCTGCAGGTTCAGCTTCTGTTAAGAGAATGTACACACCAAGGTGTGAATACTTTGTGTGAGGATGCGGCCCAGCCTTCCTCTGAAGAATGAACCGCTCATTCTATTGATTTTTTAATCCATGTAGGTTTACCTGGAGGAAAGATACAGTTGTTTCTTTCAAGTTACAGGCATAACTGTATGATCCAAACGTCATTCTTCTTCTAGATATACATTGATCTTAAAAGTATAAGTATGACCTTTGATTCTGAATATCTAAAGAGTTCCATTATTACCTTTTAGGGTTGACTGAACTCCCTACCTGCCCCTCCCTCAGTCGTCCCACCAGCAACAGCAGTGCCAGTCCCATCCAGAGTGCTGCTCCCTCAAGTGCCCTCCTGAGGGCCCAGCCCCACGTCCCCCTCCAGGCTCCTTCTGCTCTGGGGGCTGCTGCGGTTTTAGCTCTGGAGGTAACTGTGTCGCCTGTGCCACCACAGGCCCGTCTCTTCCACCTGGGCAGGCACCAGAGTCCTGACTGCTGTGACTGGGAGCCCTCGGAGTTGGGGCGGGGGCGGGGCGATGGGGGCATGCTCCAGCTGCTGGGACAGCTGTAGGGGCTGCTGCTGAGCTGGGACATTGAGGAGCTATGGGGGAATTGGATGATCAAGAACTGGAGGCAGCCCGGTGCTTCTCTCTTCCATTTCCTCTCACCCAATCCGTGAGTTGACAGGGACCGGGAGGCTGCAGGGATTCCTGGGAAGGACTTTGTGTCTGACCAGGCATCCCGAATGCTCAGCCTGGACATTAGTCCTTTCTCGTATTATAACAAAGCTTTAACTTCCTACCTGTCGCGGATTTCGTCCCGCAAAACGTCTTGGTCATTCTTCTCCTTTTTGTATCCCAGTGTTCCCAAAGCTCGGGGCCTCAGAAGTCCACCCTTACTGATGGGAGGGCGGGACCGGGGTAAGCGACCAGGGAAAAGCGGCCCTGAGGCGCTGAGCCCTCGGGCCACCGACGAGCGGAGCTCCGGGAGCGCTGCCTGCCCTGGCTGTCCGCGCGTCCCCGTTTTCTGTGCGTTCCAGACAGTGAGAAAGGTGGGAAGGGCTGTTTTGTAGACTTGCTGAGCTCTAGGAAGAGGGACACTCCACCGAACTACCCTCTTGAATAAGCAGTTGGGAAACAGCGTTGAGCCCTTCCTTCCAACAAGTCAATACGCCAGGGGGCCCCAGCCTCCGGGCCTCTGACTGGTAGGTCCGGCCTGGTGCCAAACAGCCCCTAACAGCACAGCAGGAGGTGAGCTTGGATGTAATTCGCCTGAATCATCACAAAAACATCCTCCCCCGACTCTTCCCTCCCAGTCCGTGGAAAACCTGTCTTACATGAAACCAGTTTCTGGTGCCAAAAAGGTCGGGGACCGCTGCGACACATGGTCTCTGAACTCTTTCTAGGGAGGGACGGGCACCGGCTCACAGCCGGCTGGTTCACTCCCTGCAGCGGACCACGGCCCCCTCCCATCGTTCGATCTGCTGCCCCAGGCCCCGGCCCTGTCGCCTGGCCGCCTGGTGAGGGATGGATGAGTGGTATATTTTAGGGGGGAAAAATGGTAATGTGTAACTTAGAAAATAACAAGGAAAAAAAGACGGAAAGACTCTAGGAAAGAATGGGGCTCCGTCCTTCAATACGAGTCTCCTCCGCTCAGCGCAGACAACCGTGGGGAGGCGCTCTCCCGGGAATGACCGGGGGTCGCGGGCGCCCCCAGAGGCAGGGGCGCGGCGCGCACAGCCGGGAGCGGAGAGCTCACGCCCTTCAGGTTCGGGTGCGAGGCCGGCGGCCTCCGCGGAGCGGTTCCGATGAAGACGAAACCTCCAGTGGGGTGCTGGGGCCCCTCTTCCCTCCTCATCCTCACTGCGGCCGGGAGTCAGTCACTGTCGCTTTCTTCCCTGTTACATCGCCCGCTGCGCTGAGCCACTTTCTTTGGTTTGCGCGCTTCAGTGTTTTCGCCAGTCTCATCATTTAATTCTCAAGCCCCTAACCAGCAGTAATTTAAGGGTTTAGAAATGTGTCTGGCCGTGGCTACACAATTTATCATACTGGTTTGTGATTTTCTTTTCAGTGTTTCATATATAATAGATGTTAGCCTTGATGTGTATTAAAATATTTAATGTATTAGATTTTATTGACTTCAGATCTTTTGTTATAAAAACATTTTAAGTTTTGTTGTGTGTGTTTTTTTTTAATTATGTCTATCTTTGTTCTTATACCTTCAGGGTTTCTTGAGTTGGTTGAGTTTTCCCTGTGTTTGGTGTTTACATGTGGGCAAAGGTCGCGCAGGGGGTGTCATGGCAATAAGAGTCAGGAGTCCAAACGCAGTGAGCAGCAGGGGACTTAGCGGACGTGACCCACCAAGCCCGAACTGATTTGTCTCATCGTATTTATTGTGCTGTATCAGAACATGCAAACAGGATGTGGGATGATTTGTTCCAGCTTGGCAATATGCTTATCAAGCCTGCAAGGACACAACGCTTTTTAATAACTTCATTCTTATTCAAGCAATTCCCAAGAACCCTGGAGGACATACCACCAGCGAGAGGAACACTGTTTTTGGTGGCGTTGCGCTCTCCTCACACGCCAGTGTGCTGGCCATGCAAGGACACGGGGCCTCCTCACACGCCAGTGTGCCGGCCATGCAAGGACACGGGCCTCCTCACAGGGGCATCCTTCCTACAGGATCCCTCCGAGTTCAACCCCTTCACACCACGAGCCTTAAACTCTTGTAAAGGATTTAAATCCTTTAACCCATCTGCAATTCCTTGCAATAAATCAGTTCCAGATATCCATTTCAATTGGTCCCTAAATGTTTCATCTATATGTTTCTGCAATAATACAATGTCTTCGGTTACATTCGTATTGTGTAGTAAATGTTTTTTTACATTTTCCCAAGGGAACTGGGTCTGATTCCAAGGTATCGGAGTTACGCAAAATGTAGATACATTCCAATCACCTCGTAAATGAATCTGCCTTTGCAGGCTTACAATCTGATCTCCTAATATAACTAACTATAGCATGTTCAAGGTCATTTAATTTAGTATTGATCTCTGAGTCAATTTGTCTTTGACCAGTCTGTAATTGTTCTGATTGATGATGCCACTTCTGAACAAAATCAACAGTCTGGATACTTTGATGCAGGGCGACACCAGTTGCAGCTGCGGTGGCCATGACAGCTGTAAGTCCTAATATGAGGGCAACTAGAAGTCCAATCATTCTTTTTGTTCTTTTCTTCGGGGCCTCCACCAAATGCTGGAGCAGCATCATTGAAGGTGGGTCTTGCCATGTACGATTCATTCATACTGGCAACCAAACTCCTGTTCATGCTTTCAATATATAAATAGAGTCTCTATTTTCATTTAGTGAAATAGTGGAGTTAATACAGGTATAAAGCGTGCAATTATGACAGCTAATAGTGTAGTTGGCAGCCTTCCATAATGCAGGTCCAAGCATCAGTAGATGTGGTAATCTTACACAAGCTTGAGTCCATCGCGTAACATTCCTTTTAAAACTTAAATTCGTATGGTTAGTGGTACTATTTTGCCATATATGTCCAACCCACACTGCCATAGGATGCATGGCTGTAATTAACTTCCATATATGATTTTGGGTTGGTCCTCCAAACATATGAGGGGAACTCGCTGACATCCCTCCCCCATGCCAGACGATAGTATTATTTCCTGAGGTGGTAATTATTCCGGTGCCATTAGAATGCCATTTCAGATCACTCCCTTGTCCCTTGACCCTTGCGGAACCATGAGGGCTCCAATCGATGACGCTTCCATCGGAAGTATTAACCAAAAGGCGGGCCACCTTACCCCTACGTTGATCCCAATGAATCCATGCACTCAAATAGGCAACGGCAGTCGTTTGACAGGAGCTACCGTCATCAGGAGCTGCAGCAACATCATTAGATATAGTTCTCTTAAAAGTTTTAGCTTGTAAAATAAAAAGACCTCTTTTCCCTCCTTCCTTCCATGTAGTGTTTTTAACAATAGATAGCCATGAAGCTGTCTGTGACTTCAAGCAGTGTTCCTCTGTTCCTATACATATCGGCATACTTTCCACTCCTGCTTCATAAAATGGGAGTGTTGTTCCTTCCTCTGAGGGTACAAGGGGACCTCGGGTATCATGGGGTCCAGGGATCCAGCTACTTTCATTGGCAAATACAGGCACAGTGGAGTCCCACCAATGCACCCCTCTATTAAGAGGAGGATTAGGGACATAAGCCCAATATGTATGATTATTCTCGCTACCTATCATACTTACCTGTATTGTGAGAAGAGATAGCATAGCTAGGAATAACGATTCCGACATTAATGGTTTTCCTGTTTGTCTCACCAATTGTTCTCCCTCCAACGTCAAATGTTTGATCTGTCCCCAGGCTGGTAGAGGGGCTTGATGGGTAGCTGATAACGGTCTTCTGCTGGTCGGATTATTCAAGGTTAGCTCCCTCATGGCATCTGCCGGAGGGTCTACTTCGGAATATTTTCTTTTGTATATAATTTTATATTTTTTGCAGGTATCCAAATTTCTTCTCCAGAATCTGAAATGACACAAGTAAAACTGCATCCCCACCTTCGGATTTTCCCCGACACCCACTGATCTAACTCATTCTTATACTTGATGGGCTGATTTAAGTCTTCTTCAGGACGAACTATCTAATGCTTTTCTGCAAAAGATCGCCCAGTATCATCCTTATTTAAAAAATTTATTGTAAATAAAGCTTGGTGTAACTGAGCTCTGGGTGAAGTTAGGGACTCATTTCCCCTTTTTTGTTTTTGCAACATAGCTTTTAAGGTAGCATGACTACATTCAACGATAGCTTGTCCAGTAGGGTTATAAGGAATGCCAGTGGTATGCAAAATATCCCAGCGCTGGAAAAACATATGCAATTTTTCACTGGCTTAAGCTGGGACATTATCAGTTTTGAGATGCTGAGATATACTCATAACATCGAAAGCCCCTAACAAATGTAAGATAATATAAGATGCTTTTTCTCCAGATTGAGCTGAAGCCCAACGAAATCCGGAGTAAGTATCCACAGTAACATGTACATATTGCAATTTTCTAAAAGCTGCAATACGTGTAACATCCATTTGCCATAATAGGTTTCGCTCATTTCCTCTAGGATTGCTACCTGTGGGCAAGCGATGGCCTTGAAGAGAGCTGCACTGTGGACAATTGGCAAGTATATGTTGAGCTTGTTTATGAGTAATATGAAACTTAAAGACTAATCTATTTTATTAGTATGTGTGCGTGAAATTTTGCTGCTGTATGAATGTTATCTATAAGTAATTGATCAATTGTGTGGTTGCCTTGAGTCAAAGGTCCAGGTAATTGCATGTGAGCCCTAATATGTGTGATGTACAGAGGGTGATTTCTTGTTCTGATTAAATGTTGTAATGATTTAAAGAAAGGAGAAATTGGTGAAGTGTCATTTGACAATGTAACAGTTTCTAATGCTTTAACTGTTTGTTCTGCATATTGTGAATCAGTGACCATGTTTAGCGGAGTAGAAATATCAGTCAACACTAAAATGATGGCAGATAATTCCACTTGCTGTATGGAAGTACAACTAGACTGTTGGACTTCAGTGACAGGCCTATGGTATCCTTTCATACCTAATTCATTTGCATCAGTAAAATAAGTAGGAGCCGAGGATAGTGGTGTTGAGGAAACAATTTTTGGAAGTATCCATTGTGTCCTCTTTAAAAATTGTATATGTTTATCTTGAGGGTAGTGATTTGCGAATTGTCCTATATAATCAGCACATGCGACTCGCCAGGCTATAGATTCTTGATATAATGTTTCAAGTTCCTTTAAAGTAAGGGGCACTACAATAATTGTTGGATCTTGAGCGGTCAATTGTTTTAATTGTGCATGTCCCTTAGCAATCAGTTGAGCAATCTTCTCAACATAAGTAGAAAGTTTTTTGTTTTGCTTATTGGGTAAAAATAACTATTCTAATATGATGTCTTTTTGCCAAAAAATTCCAGTGGGAGAATGTTTGGAAGGGAATATAAGGAGGGGTATATCTTGGGTAGGAACAATTCTATCTAGGCATTCAGTACACAGATGTAGTTCAATAAGTTGTCGCTCTTTGACAGCATTCGGGGTTAAGTGTCGTGGACTATTTAAATCAGGGTCCCCTTGGAGGGTATTGAATAAATCCTGTAAAGCATAAGTAGGAATTCCTAAAGCGGGACGTAACCAATTAATGTCTCCTAATACCTTTTGGAAATCATCTAATGTGTTTAAGGAATCTTTGCAAATTTCTACCTTTTGAGGCTAAACTTCAGCATTTTCTACCTTATGCCCAAGATAAAGATAGGGTTCTGATGTTTGAATTTTCTCCTGAGCTATTATTAAGCCATATTCCTGAAGGACACTTTGTGCCTTTTCAAACACTTCCTGCAATTGTTTTAAATCTGAATGTGCAAATAATGTATCATCCATATAATGAATAATTAAAGTGGATGGAAACTGGGCTCAAAGGAGATCTAAAGGAATATTAACAAATTGTTGACACAAGGTGGGGCTGTTAAGCATACCTTGAGGTAATACTTTCCATTGCTATCTTTTAGTAGGTTTTTGATTATTGATAGTTGGTATGGAAAATGCAAATTTGTCTCTGTCTTGGGGATGCAATGGAATGGTATAAAAACAATCTTTCAAGTCAATAACAATGATTTTCCAGTCCTGAGGAATTATGCTAGGTTGAGGGATACCAGGTTGCAATGGACCCAGGGGCTGAATTACTGAATTCACTTTTCGAAGGTCAGTTAGCATTCTCCATTTCCCTGACCTCTTTTTTATTACAAAAACGGGGGAATTCCAGGGACTTGCAGTAGGTTCTATTCTTTCTTGATCAAGTAATTCCTGTACTAAATTTTCAAAGGCTTCTAATTTTTCTTTCGAGAGGGGCCACTGCTCCGCCCATACTGGGCTGGTTGTTTTCCATGTTAAAGGTAGGGTGGAGTGAGGAGCAGTGGCCCCTATGAAAAAGATTTGAAGCAATAAGTTGTCGCATATTGGAATTGATAGAGGGGATTTGTAGAGTTGCCCCCCGCTGACTAAATAAATCTCTGCCTCATAAATTTATGGCAATTGGAGCTACAAAAGGTCTCAATTGCCCTTGTTTGTTTTCTGGGCCTGTACAGGTGAATATTTGTTTGCTCTGGTATACAGTGGAAAGAGAGCCTATGCCAGTGAATGTTGTTGGAACTATTACTTTTTCCCATTCAGGTGGCCATTCCTTTTCAGATATTATAGAAACATCTGCTCCTGTATCTAATAAACCCACAAAGGCTCTTCTATGGATGTGAACTGTTAATTGAAGTCTTTGTCCTAAGAACGTTTGCCACCAAACAGCATGATCAGTACTGCTAAATCTACCCATTCTTTGTACTGGTGCTGCCCTTCCTTGAATATAGGGAGGTAATAATAATTAAGCAATTCTAGCTCCTGCTTTAATTTGATGGGAACAGGTTGTTTGCATCATTACAAGAATTTCATCCTGAAAATCACTATCAATTACTCCAATTAATACATGAACTCCTTTACTAGTTAGACTGCTTCTGTCTAGAATTAATCTTACTGCTCCTTTTGGCAATGGTCCAAATACATTTGTTTTTATTTTATAGACGCCAATAGCGGCTAACAATAAAATGCTCTCAGCGGCTTGTATATCTAAGGCAGTGCTGCCGGTAGTTGCATGGTAAAGGTCCGTGACCCTCCGTTTTCTTGTGGGATTTCCATGCTGGTTGGATATTGTTGGAATCCCGTATTGTTTGTCTGAGGGCCCCGGGAGTTTGGGCCTGTTCTCCCGTTTCCCCGGTTTCCATTGCTGGGAGTTAAAGGTTGCCCTTGCTTATTAAATTTTGATCAGCATTCATTTGCCCAGTGATTTCCTTCTCCACATTTAGGACAGAGTCCAGGGGGTTTTCCGCTTATTAGACCCATTATTTTTCTGCTGGGAGTTTTGCCCTTTATGGCAATCTCTTTTTTGATGTCCTGTTTTACTCAATTAAAACATTTCATCTGTGTATTCTTGAAGGAGGTTTGTAAGGCTGCAGCCAAAAGATTGGCCTTGTAAGACTCAGATCCTGTATCGGCACATGCCTTAATATATTCTTCTATGGTTGCGTTTTGAGCCTTTAATGGGAGCAGTGTCTTTTGGCATTCTGAGTTTGCATTTTTCAAAAGATAATGATTGTATTAGCATATCTTTAAGATCTTGATTCCTCACTGTCCTTACAATATTGGTTTTTAATCGAGCAACAAAATCCACATAAGTTTCATTAGGAGATTGAATAATTTTAGCAAATGATTTATACGCCTGTCCTGGCTGTTCTACTCGTTCCCAGGCTCTTTGCCAACAAAGTTTTGTTTGCACAATTGCAACATCATCAAAATTCAGCTGATTTTGAATACAGACCCAAGCGCTGGTACCTGTTAGTTGATTAGCAGTGATATTCACAGGTGGATTTCGAGCCTGATTCTTTCTTTCTTGTACTTGGGCTTCATCCAACCACCACGTTTTTAATTGCAAATATTGACTTGCTTCCAATATAGTTTTTGCTAACACATCCCAATCATATGGGATCATACAGTGTTCATTGCCCAAACCTTGTAATAGTCCAATGACAAAAGGAGATTGCATTCCATATGCCATCACCACTTGTTTAAGGTCTTTAATAGTTGTAAAGGCCAATTGGGTATGGGTAGATGGAATGTACCCATCTGGATATTGAGGATATTGAGGATTAGGAGGGAACTGCTGTGAGGTGACGGGGTAAGCTTCAATAGAGGCAGCATAGGCATCCAGATCGCCTTCCCCTCTGCCTTGTGCCCCAGCTCTCATCATTGTACTGCCAAACACCAATGGGACTGGAGTTGCTGGTGCTGCAGTTGAAATAAGGGGCTTTTCTTCATAAGGAGGAGCTGATGGCTGTTTGTCAGTCATTTGAGATTGACTCAAAACTGAATTGCCTATTTGGTGAGTAAGTCCTTCTATCATTTTACAGAGACAGTTAAGTTGTTTTTCCACTGCTTGTATTCTATCAGACTGAGATATAGTCTCCTCTAAGGACTCTGCCTCCGAAGAGGATATCTCTGACTTCAGAACAGGATAAATCTTACTTCTTAATTCTTGAGATTTATCCTCTTTAAACAATCCTGGAAGATGCCACTCACTCAGTTCTGAACTCACTGGCCCTCCTATCTGTGGCTTTGAAGGCAAAGGAGGCAAGGGTCAAGTTGGCATTTCATCAGTGGACTCATAAGCTCTAGATATTTTTGTCCATGGTCTCCGAGTTTCTATATCAGAGACCGGGGTTTGTTGAGAAGTTTCTGAATCAGACTGTAAAGGTTCCAAGGCCAATGAAATTAAATTATAAAGTGACCACACTGGTAAGGGAATTGACTCTCCTTGCTGATAAGTCCTTCTTAATGCCCTCATTATTTGTCTCCATACTTTTAAATTCAAGGCTGCTTTGCCTTGGGGGTGAAACCAACAGCAATGCTTTTTAATAAGTACAGACAAATCTTCACAGCTTTTCTGTTTTACTTTCACCCCTGCGCCTTTCAAAAGAAGGCTTATGAGCCGAGCATACTCAGACTCTATGGAAGGGGAATTCCCCATGACCCTGAACTGCTGCCCTTGGTTTTGCTTTTCCTTTTGCGTACAATTCCCCCAGGGTTCCGTTAGTCCTGTACTCACTGATCAAAGGCCGGTTTCATGCCCCACGTTGGGCGCCACTTGTCCATGTAACGGGTTTCGTGGTAATAAGAGTCAGGAGTCCAAACGCAGTGAGCAGCAGGGGACTTAGTGGATGTGACCCACCAATCCCAGAACTGATTTGTCTCATCATATTTATTGTGCTGTATCAAAGCACAATAATGATTTGTTCCAGCTTGGCGATATGCTTATCAAGCCTGCAAGGACATATACACTTTTTAATAACTCCATTCTTATGTGAGCAATTCCCAAGAACCCTGGAGGACATACCACCCGCGAGAGGAACACTCTGTCTCTGGGGGTGTTCCGCCATCCTCACAGGCCAGTGTGAAGGTCATGCAAGGACACAGGGCCTCCTCACACGGGCATGTTTCCTACAGGATCCCTCCAAGTTTAACCCCTTTACACCACAGGCAAACAAAACAAAACAACCCTAACAGCCTTCGCCCAAATAAAAGAGTACAAACTAGGCCCACCAAGCAGGAAATCTAGGTGAGGCTAGGTGTGGGGAAGGGTTAAAGGGAGGTTGCCCAAGTCTGCTTTCAGGGGCTTCTGCCCCAAGTAAGAGAAAGTTGCTGCCCTTCCTTTCCCCTGGAGCCTGTTGACTCAGCTCCTTCCTCATTTCACCAGAAGCAGAGGCCTAGCCCTATCCAGCCTCCCAACACTGGAGATTTCCAGTCTATTTCTTTTCAGTGGCATCATACTTGTGTTTGGTATGTGTGCACGTGTGTCAAAATTATGTTCTGCTGCTATAGCAGAAACTCAAAATTATAGCCAATTAAGTTAGAAAGCTGACCACCTTCACTCCTGTGCAATGAACTCAGAGACGGGCATTTCACGGCTACAACAGTGACTCCATGGAATCATCAAGAGATGAGGTCCCTTCTCTCTGATTTTGTCATTGTTAGGGCTGGCTGCTTCCTGCAAGGCACCCTGTGGTCAGGTTGCTGATGGTTTTCCGATCAGCTGGCCTGCGTTGTAGGCGGAAGAAGGAGAAAGGGTGAGTACAGGCTCTCCCCTCGTCATTATTCCTTTACCAAGCCCAACAACTCCTAAATCTCACTGCCCTCCTGGATGCACAAGAAAGCTGTAGAAGTGTAGGTTTTTGTTACATTTCTGGAAACAATGCAGAGATTCTGTGAATGAGGGACAAAAGGAAGAATATACAGTGGGCACACAACCGGGAGATCCTGGTACAGCACGACTCTAGGAAATATGGCTGGGTGGCTGTGTATCTGCAACTAGTATCCCAGGCCCTCCTGCGCGTGCTTCATCATATCTGGGAGAGTCACCCAGGAGGCCTTGAACATGAAAGTTTAGGAACACTGTGCCCGCGGTGCCTTTCCATGCACTGGGGCAAGCCCAGGGGAAAACTGACCGGACGGGAAGGTGGGGCATTCCCAGAACTGCAGCAGGGAAGTGTGGAGTGTTCTCTGGAGTGCCTTGGAGAAAGGCACAAAATCTGGCTCATCTACACCCGAGGGAGGCTCAGGGTTATGTCTGCCTGTCTCCCTACCTCTAATCCAGCCGTCTCCCAGCAGTGGGCCACCGACCAGAGGTCCTGATCAGTCCGTCTCTCAGGGGTAGGAAAGACATGCCCCTCTCCTCAACTTTTATTTTATATTTGGCAGCAAAGTTTGTAAATAGTTTCATTGGCATAAGCTCTCAAATTGTTATTAAGGTGATTTTTCCAGCTTTATTGAGATACAATTGACATATGACACTGTGTAAGTTTAAGGTGTACAAGGTGATGATTTAATATATTATGTATCACAAAATACCACAAAAAGTTTAGTTAACACGTCCTTCACCTCATATAATTACCATTTTGCTGTAGTCATTATGGTGAAAACATTGAAAATATGCACTTCTAGTGACTTTCAAGTATACCATCCGGCTTGCTAACCATAGTCACCATGGTGTGCATTAGAGCCCTAGAACTAACTTGAACTAGAAGTCTGTACTTGACCAACATCTCCCATTCCCCCGGCCCCGGCCCCAGCACCCACCATTCTACTCTGTTTCTGTGAGTTTGACATTTTTAGATTCCACATTTAACTGACATCATATGGTATTTATCTCTTCGTCTGACTTATTTCACCTAGCATAATGCCTTCAAGGTCCATCCATGATGTTACAGATAGCAATATTTGCTTCTTTTTGTGGCTGAATAATATTCCATTTTATATATGTTTATGTGTGACATTATCTTGATCCATTCATCCATTAATAGATTGTTCCATGTCTTGGTTATTAGAGATGGTTCTGCAGTGAACGTGGGAGTCCACATATCTCTTCAAGAGAACGACTTCATTTCACTTGGATAAAGATCCAGAAGTGGGACCATCAGGTAATGTGGTAGCTCTATCCTTAGTTTTTGGAGAAACCTCTATACTGTTGTTCATTCTGGCTGCACCTATGGACATTCCCACCAACAGCGCACAAAGCTTTCTTTTTCTCCACGTCTTTATCTACACTTGGTGTCTCTTGTCTTGAGGATAGCCGTTCTAACAGGTGTGAGGTGATATTTTGTGGCTTTGATGCGCATTTCCCCAATGATTCATGATATTGAGCATCTTTTCATGTACCTGTTGGCCCCTTGTGAGTCTCTTTGGAAAAATCTCTATTCATGTCCTCCGCCCATTTTTTTAATCGAGTTGTTTGGGTTTTGTTTTGTTTTTGCTGTTAAGATGTATAACTTTTTATATATTTGGAAATTAATCCCTTATCAGATATATGATTTGCAAATATTTTCTTTGATTCCGTACGTTGCCTTCTCATTCTGTGGATGGTTTCTTTTGCTGCACAGAAGCTTTATAACTTGATGTGGCCCCACCTGTTGGTATTTGCTTTTGTTGCCTGGGCTCTTGTTGTCATATTCAAAAAACTTATTGCCAAGACCAATGTCAAGGAGGTTTATCCCTCTGTTTTCATCTCGTATTTTTATGACTTCAGGTCTCATATTTAAGTTTTAATTTATTTTGAGTTCATTTTTGTGAATGGTGTAAGCAGGGGGTTAATATCATTCTTTTTCACATTACTATACAGCTTACCTAACACCATTTATTGAAGAGACTATCCTCTCTGCATTGAGTATTCTTTTTTTTTTAAAGATTTTATTTATTTATTTTTTTTTTAGAGAGAGGAGAAGGGAGGGAGACAGACAGGGAGAGAAAGAGCAATGTATGGTTACCTGTCACGTGGGCCTCACGGGGACCTGGCCTGCAACCCAGGCATGTGCCCTGACTGGGAATCGAACTGGGACTGCTTGGTTCCCAGCCCGTGCTCAATCCACTGAGCTACACCAGCCAGGGCTGCATTGAGTATTCTTGGCTCCCTTTTCAAATGTAGGTTTACTCTATATGGGAGGTCAGAGTTCAGTGCTACCAAGATAGTTAGGATTTGGAGGGCAGAGTTCCAGAAATAAACTCACAGAGAAGGACACCCAAAGGTCCGCATTATAACTCTCCTGTGGGTCTTCGGCCAACCCTTCAGCTGCTCATGCTGAGTGTGATACTACAGAAGGCCTAGGAAAGCAGAGCCACAGGGAGGCTGGAAATCCAAAGCTCTATTAGGGACTACACAGTGTGAGGGAGATAAAAGTTTCAGTTTGATCCCAAATACAGTGGAACGAATTTGGGGTACGCCTTGAGCTTTCAGTGAAGACCTGAGGAAGTCCATGCGCTAAGATTAAGAAAAAGGCAACACTCTGGAGTAAGGAAAGGTATCTGCTATAACAAAGCCTAAGGCAAAGCCCCAATAGGTTCCAGGTGGTTCCCTGGTAATTAAACTAACTGCCAGAACAAAACTCTTCAAAAGAACTTTACATGACCCAAAGACTCTACAAGGTATTATCCAGAATATTCAGTGTATATAGTTTTCAAAAATCAGTCATCCAAAGATGCAAGAAAAGGTGATCAACATGAAGAGGAGCAGTGAGTAAAAGCAGTCCAAGACACGCCCCAGATGCTGCAGCTTATGGACAGAAGTGTTGACAGAGCTGTCAGAGGTGGGAGGCGCTGGGTGATCTGGTCCAAGTGCCTCATCTGAGGCTGTGCTAAGAGGTGGGCTGAGTCAGGGTCAGCATCAGCCCTGAGCAAAGGCAGAAATGGGTTGTTGTTGTTTTTTTTAAAGTATATTTTATTGATTATGCTATTACAGTTTTCCCAATTTTCCCCCTTTATTCCTTCTCCGCCCTGCACCCCCCAACCCTCCAGCATTCCCCTCCCCTTAGTTCATGTTCATGGGCTGTACATATAAGTTCTTTAACTTCTCTGTTTCTTATATATAGTGGGTTTTTTCAAAGAAAAAGCTCTGGGTTTGTCAGGGGATAGGGGAAGGGTTAATCTCTTGTGCTTCCAGGCGGGTGCCTCAGGGTTCCAGGATGTGAGCTGGGACAGTAGGTTAGGTGAAGGGCAGGCTGTTCCCAGGTACAGGCGGGCCGGTCTGGCCAAGGGCCATTGTGGCCGGCACCAGGTGTCTATTGTGCTTGGTGGGAGAGAGTTTTGATTAAGCCGAGGACTACCAGGCCAGTGGGGGCAACTGAGTCACGGGCAGTCCTGAGGGTTGGAATGGGCCTGACTGGGTCATTAGCAGTCTGGGTGTTGGGGGTCTGGCCTGACCCTTTCAGTAACTATGAGAAATATTTTAAAGAAAATAGAGGACAGCTGGCTGGTGCGGCTCGGTTGGAGTGTCAGCTCATAAACAGAAAGGTCGCAGGTTTGATTCCTGATCAGGGCACATACCTAGGGCACGGGTTCAGTCCATGGTCAGGGTGTGTAGGAGAGGCAACCCATCAGTGTTTTCCTCTCTCCCTCCCTTTCCCTCTCTCTAAAATCAGTAAACATGTCTTTGGGCAAGGATAAAAAAAATTTTGAAGGTGCACAAGCCAGATGAAAAGGATAATTTCAACCAAGAACTGGAATCAATTTAAAAAATCAAATGGATATTCTAGAACTAAAGAATACAGTGTTTGGAGTCAGACATTTACTGGATGGATCTAACAGCAGACTTGGAAAGCAGAAGACAGAATAAATGAAGAAAAGTAAAAAATATTTATAGAACCTATGCACACAGAGCAAGGGTATCATGCTCAAAAAGTCAATACGCATGCAATTGAAGGGGAAGGAACAGGACAGAGCAATCTAGAGCCTAGAGGAAAGAATGGCCAGGAATTTCCGAAATATGATGAAAGACACACAGATTCAAAAAGTTTGACAAACTTCAAGCATCAGACATGTAAAGAAGGCCATATCTAAGCAAATTGTAATGAAATTACAGAAAATTAAAGAATAGGAACAACCTCAAAAGCAGCCAGAGCAGGGAAAACATATTCCTTTCAAAGAAGTAATAATAAAAAGAATGACTTAATTCTCAAAGAAATTACAGAACCCAGATTATGATGGAGTCATCTTTTTAAAGTTCTAAGAAAAGCATATTTATAATAGCTGACAACCCAAATGTCTGTCAACAGTTGAATGGTGTAGTAAGCCAAATAATAATAATAATGGTGCCCTAAGGATGTTTAAGTCCTAATCCCCAGAACCTGCAAATATTTTACTGGAAAAGGGGATTTTGCAGATGTGATTAAATTAGAGACCTTGATGTGGGAAGATTATCCTGGATTATCCAGATGGGCCCAATCCAGATTACGTGGACCCTTAAAAACAGAGAACCTTTCCTGACTGTGTTCAGAGAGGAAGATGAGAATAAAGAGGAATGGTCAGAGATGCGATGTTGTTGACTGGAAGATGGAGGAAGGGGCCATGAACCAAGGACTGTGGGTGGCTGCTAGAAGCTGGAAAAAGCAGGGAAACCCATCCTTCCCCCAAGGGCCTCCAGAAAGCATGCAGCCTGGCCTCATCCTTGATTTCACACCACTATGATCCATGTTGGACTTTTAACCCACAGATCTGTAAGATAATAAGTTGGTGTTGTTTTAAACCACTAAGTTTGTAACAATTTAATTATAGCAGCAACAGGAAACTAATACAAATGGATTAAAATACATGTGGTATATTCATAAACGAAGTATTTATGACACAGCTGTAAAGAGAACAGACTCAACAACACAGATGAATCTCACAGATATACTGTTAAGTGAAAAAATGGATACAAAATAGTATATACTGTGTCATTTATTTATTTCTATTTATATGAAGTTCAAGTACAGGCAAAACCAATCTCTGGGGCTACAGTTCAAAACAGTGGCTAGCCTTGGTATTGAACAAAAGGGAGCAAGAGGCAGCTTTCTGAGGGGCCAGAAAAACTGTTCTTTATCTTGACCCAGGTGGTGATTACACAGTAAAATGTAAAAATGTGTTGAGTTTTACACTTAATATTTATGTAATCTGCTCTTTAAAAGTTTGCCCTGGCTGGTGTGGCTCAGCGGACTGAGCTTGGTGCCTGTGAACCAAAGGGCCCCTGGTTTGGTTCCCAGTCAGGGCACATGCCTGGGTTGAGGGCCAGGTCCCCAGTAGAGGGCGCACGAGAGGCAACCACACATTGATGTTTCTCTCCCTGTCTTTCTCCCACTCTTCCCCTCTGTCTAGAAATGGATGAATAAAATCTTTTTCTTTAAGTTATACTTAACATTAAAAAAGATAATGGAGAAAGGGTAGAGTACTCAATTGTTGTTGGGCCAGTTATTTATGGAGTGAAAATATTTTTTAAACTTTGGTTTTTAATTTGCTATTTCTCCACAAGAGGTCGCCCCTGCACAAGAATAAGTCACTGTAACATTTGTTAAGTGCTGCCACAAAACGTTTTCTCCACCAATTAGATAAGAGCTGGCGAGGAATCTGTGTGCATGGTCTGCCTCTGTTTAAAAGTCAAAACTTAGCCCTGGCTGGTGTAGGTCAGTGGATTGAGCGCGGGCTGCGAACCATAAGAGTCGCTAGTTCGATTCCCAGTCAGGGCACATGCCTGGGTTGCCGGCCAGGTCCCCAGTGGGGGCCATGTGAGAGGCAACCACACATTGACGTTTCTCTCCCTCTCTTTCTCCCTCCCTTCCCTTCTGTCTAAAAATAAATAAATAAAATCTTTTTTAAAAAGTCAAAACTTTACCATCTGGAAATATTGCATGAATTTTTGACCCCTACCAGTCTTCAAATGGGACGCTATAGAGTTGACAGTATCAATATTTAGTATGAAAAAAATTTAAGAACAATAACTCTTTGGAAATGCCCCACCGAAAGAGGACATCCTTTTTCTATTTAAATGTACTACACACCAAAGTGCATTCTGTTTTCTATTTATTGTAGTTCCTTCCTTCCTTCCTCCCTCTCTCTCTCTCTCTCTCCTTCTCTCTTTCTTTCACAGTTACTGAACACTTTACCAAGCCCCAGTTCCTGTGTGGTCATCAGGAATCCAATTTAAATCATGTTAATCCTCTTTCCTCAAGTGGCTGACACACTGGGGGTGATGGACACAATAACCACAGTCAGTAGAAGTATCACAGGGGCCACGGAGGACAGGGTGGGGGATGGGAGGGTAAGGGATGGCTTCTGAGAATGTGATTTTTGAAGTTGCGATAGTTGAGCAGCAGATGAAGGACCTCTTAGGAGTATAGAATATTGTTCCAAATACATACCAACACAAGCAGTGACAAAGGGACATTGGCATGGTGTTACTATAAAGGTACTAGACATATAAAATACTTTGGGAAGCCTGGAAAGGGAAGAATTAGGTTGCTAGAGTCACCTGTAGGAAGGTTCAAGGCCATTTCCAGACTGACCTGGATAAGGAGAGTCACTTGGCGAAAGGTGGTTTGCATGGACAACCAGCAGGTGGCACCCTCCCTTCTCCACAGTCAGCATCCTGGCTAGGAAGATCCCTCCCAAATTATACCACCGAAAAAGGAGCCAAATACAGGTCCCTGCCTGGCCACCCCCACCCCACCTCCACCACACACACACACACACACACACACACACACACACACACAACAACCCCTCAGCATATACCCAAAATATTCTGAAGTTATTCTGTACCCACAACCCAGAAAATGAGAATGGCAACAGCAGCCATGGTGAGCAAAGCACCGTATTTGCTTTCATTGTACAGAAAAATATAGCTTCTGTGCTTTCTGTTTCTGGTGTAGCTCAGTGGATTGAGCACGGGCTTGGAACCAGAGGGTCCCATTTCGATTCCCAGTCAGGGCACATGCCTGGGTTGTGGGCCGGGTCCCCAGTGAGGGCCATGTGAGAGGCAACCATACATTGCTGTTTCTCTCCCTCTCTCTCTCCCTCCCTTCCCCGCTCTCTAAAATAAATAAATAAAAATTAAAGAAAAAAAGAAATGTCTGCTTAGTGCCAAGAAAAGAGAGAACTAGAAACAGGAGGAGCACAACTAGGGGTACAAGGAAGCAGACTAGGTGTGGTAAGAAGCCCAGCACACAGAGCCTGCGATGCCTCAGGCTCCTCTGTGACCCAGCCACCAGGAGAGGCTGGCCTGGAGTGCGATGGTGCCGCAGGCAGGGACTGCTGGTGCACAGAAGAGGCACACAGAAAGAAAAGCCATAGGCGCAGAGGAAAGAACAAGGGCTGCAGCCAGAACACCCGATTTACCAGCCCTGTAACCATGAACAAGTCATCCACTCTCACTGAGCCTCCCTTCAATTCTCAACATACATACAGGCTCACAGTGCCCCCCTCCCAGGGGAGCTGACAAGATCAGCATGTGGCAGTGCTTACTGGGGCGCAGCACGGAACAGCCACGCAGTAAGTGGCGGTGTCTGGGCTGCATTACTTTCCTCCTCTCCTCTTCCTTCCCAGTCACACTGGCCTCCTTGCTGTGTCTGCCATGGGTCAGTCACTCTCTCGGCTCAGGGCCTGTGCCCCAGCTTCTTCCCCTGCCTAGAATGTTCTTACCCAAGATATCTCCTTGGCTCATTCCTTAACCTCATTTGAGTATTCGTATTTGGCTTCTCAACAGAGCAGATCTGACAAGTCCATTTAAATTGCCGCTTACCCTCCATACCCTCCACCCCCACCCCACGCACTCCCAGTCCTCCTAATTCTGCTCTATTTTTATAGCTGACGCCCCCTGCTAACAATTTATATCATTTACTTATTCATTAGGTTTATTGTTTACTGCCCACCCCCCCACACACACCCACTTTTCCACCCCTACTTTTATCTATTCTGCCCACTGCTAGGGCCAACAGCACGGACGGGGACATAGTAGATGCTCAACAATATTTCCTGGTCCATGGATGAATGCATGCAAGGAGGCCCTTCCATCTCTGAGCATCCAGTCTCCTCATCTGTCAAACAGGGAAGGCCGGTGCCAAGGTGAAAGGTGGCCCCGTGCAGAAGGCCCGGTGGTAAGGGAAGCACTGCACCAGGACAGACTGGATTCCAAGTTCAACAGTGTTCAGAAGGAAAGGGTGGAGGGCTGTCCCAGACACAAACCTGGGGCCCAAGGCTCGTCTCCTGTGCAGAGAGGCACAGATTTGCTGGGGTTTGGCTCTGGGGAGAAAAGTCAGAGGGTAAGGGGTTAAGCAGGGCCAGGCATCTTAGGGGGTTGGCACTTTCTGAGCCCCTCTCTATCTGGGGACTCAGAAATCAGTAGAGATGGCTCCCTGCCTTGGAGGTGCCCATAGTCAACCTCTGTCTTTGGAGAGGGGCAAATCTGGACTTGAATGCCAGCTCCGCCACCAGCGTTACAAGTTTTTATCTTAAACACATCACATAATCTCTCTGGACCTGAGATTACACCTCTGTCAGACAGACATAATAGTGGCTACGACCTAGGATATTCTGAGTGCCCAGAATACTGCTTACACAAAGTGTGTATTTGAAAAAACTGTTTCCCTTCCCCTTCCATCTCGAAGCTCTGGAATTGGGCGTAGTTCTATTTTCCATTTTCCCGAGGCGTAGCCATGCATTTCAGAACTTTCCCTGAAGAGGGCGCCAGAGCACCAAGGAATCCTCCATCCCTGGCTGACACTGGGCTGGACAGTGCAGTTTGGGGGCAAGATAAGTCAGCCAAGATTCTTTGGGGTTCAGACCTCCTTCTCTGCCCTGGACCAAAGCCACCCCATCCTGTGTCAGCCTGCCACCCATGGGCTGCCCGGCAGCTACCCCTTCCCAGCACCATCCAGTCAAAATGCCAATTGTATAACCATTGCCCTGGGTAAGTGACAAAATGGTTGGACAAATCCAATTGTTCCAGAACACTTAGGTATATCTACTCCCAGGTAACATATGTCGATTTTCACAGAGGCTTTTTGAAGATGTATTTGGAAACATAGGGGCATTCCAGATGCCAAAATCAAGTGCTACTTGTTTAGATCTGTGCTTCACGAGGAAGACTGAGAGTTTAGTTCTTTCTCTCAGTGAGAACACGTTAAACAAATGAAATTGCTTATAAGCCACCATTTTTTTAATCTTCACCTGAGGATATGTTTATTAATTTTAGAGAGAGAAAAAGGGGGAGAGAGGGAGAAACACTGGTTGCCTCATGTGAGCTTCCCAACCGGGGATCAAACCGGCAACCTAGTATGTGCCCTGACCCAGGATCGAACCTACAACATTTGATGCTTATGACGGCACTTCAACCAACTTAGCCACCCAGCCAGAGCTAAGCTACCATTATTTACCTACAAAATAACAATTTCATATGATCTGAATTAATATTTCACCCCTTCACCTCCTACACTTTCAGGTTCTTGCCTTGGCCATCCCTCACCCTGTGGGGCATCTCCCTGGTGGGATGAGCCCCACCAGGCACCTCCAGAGTGGAGGGCGGGAACCTCAGAGGCCGCAGGGCCTCATCCAGCCAGGGGCATGAGGGTGCCCGTGTCTCCTACACTGGATATCCTACCATTCCTCTCTTGGGCTCCCAGCAAACTTCCTTGCCTGCCTCCCACCTCCTGACTCTGGAAGGCAAGCCCCCCAGAACAACTTCTTAAACCCAGAGTCTAATTGTCTTCAACTGCGAAAGGTAAAAGGATGATGCCCACCACATACGGTTGTCACAAGGAACACATGGAGTAATGATTATAGAAAGCCTAGGACTGGACCTGGTAGATGACAGACATGGTCTAAAAAAACAGTGTCCTCAAAGCAACCTAATTGTCCCATCTACCCTTCCCTAAAGTCCATTTCTCTGTCCCCACAATTTACCATCTTATCAAATGTGGTCAAGTCCTGCTCTCTGGGCATTCTGTAATGGTTGCCTTTATAGGCAAGAAGCCTGTGATCACTGGGACACGGGACAGGGCTAGGCCTGGGGACAGCTCAACAACTCCCTATGGGACTGAATCCACCTCACTGTCCCACTCTGTCCTGGAGCCCTGGGATCAGCCCTTCCACACAGCCAGGCTAGTGGCTGCGATTCCAGATGCCTGTGACAGTGAGGGTATCTCCACAGTTCCCTTCAGTAAAAAAAATACCTCATACTTTATTTCCAGTGCTGACAGAGGCTCCATGCACTTCTCCTTCTCTGCAGATGGGGACCCCCTAGGAGGGGCTGTGGTTCCTCTTCTTCCTTGAGCAAGTCCCTCTAGGTAGGATGCCTGGGGAAGAAGCCCCGATCAGAAGGAATGACCCAGAGGAAGCGGGGCCAGTCCCTAAGAAAATATATCTCCCTGAAGGTCAGATGAAGAGGCTCTGTGGAGGGGAGCAGAAAGGTTTTAGCCCTGGAGGGCAGGGAGGTGGTCCGGCTGGGGTGCAGGGTGCTGGGAATCGGCCCTGGGAACAGGTGGCTCCCCTCCCCCGCCAACACACGGCTCTCTGTCTGTTGTTAGCGTCTCGCCTCCACTTCTCACTTCTCCAGCTCAGAAAAGCCTGTCAAGGCTTCTGAAAGTAGAGAGGGGCCCACACTGGCTCTGGAGGGATTAGAAATAACAGACGAACACCAGAGAGCGTGTGCAGCCCCACCAGAGACAGAAGCCGATGCCTCGGGAGGGTTTTCAGTGGGTACACTGCATGTTTGCTCAATTTGAAATTTTAAAGTGATATGTAATTCTAGTTACAATTTTGATTTTGATTTTGAAAAAGACCACGATAACAGTAAAGCTAACAAAAGTTAAAAAATGGAGACTTCCTCTTCCAATGAGAATGCAGTTACAGGGATGAATTTATCTTCCCACCTGAAACAACTACAAAACCTGACAAAATATATCAAACAGTTGTCAAACACTGGATCTCAAGCAATAAAGGAACGTGATCTCTGAGATATGAGAAACAAAGGCAGGGGGCCTGGGGTTACCCCAGCACAGGGCCCTGGGAGGGTTTCCAGTCTGTGGCACAGGGCGGGCAACAAGGCAGGGCCCACGGTGGCTCTGATCTGAGGGAATGGAGCCGGGCCCGAAAGACCTCGGTTGCTGGAGTCTGCAGGGCAGGTAGGTGCTGGACAGGAGATCTGCTCAGAATTAGGGCTTTTTTTAGTGACTTAAGATACTGATCTTTTTTTTTTTTTTTGCCCTGGCTGGTGTAGCTCGGTGGATTGAGCGCAGGCTGGGAGCCAGACGGTCCCGGTTCGATTCCCAGTCGGGGCACATGCCTGGGTTGCGGGCCAGGTCCCCTGTGGGGGCCATGTGAGAGGCAACCATACATTGCTGTTTCTCTCCCTCTCTGTCTCCCTCCCTTCTCCTCTCTCTAAAAATAAATAAATGAATAGGTTAAATCTTTAAAAAAAAAAGATACTGATTTTTTAATTGATTTTTACAGAGAGCGAGAAAGCAAAATAGAGGGAGAGAAACATCAATTTGTTGTTCTACTTATTGATACATTCATTGGTTGACTCCTGTGTGTGCCCTGACCAGGGATTGAAACCACGACCTTGGCATATCGGGATATGCTCTAACCAACTGAGCTACCTGACCAGGGAAAGGGTGTTTTAAGACATTCAAATACTGAAAGAATTCATCACCAGCAAACCTGAACTGTAAGAAATGATAAAGGAAGTTCTTAGGCAGGAGGAGAATGGCATTAGAAGGGCTATGAAGCTGCACCTGATACAGTTATTGTGTGGGTAGATATAAAAACACTTTTAAAAATTATCTAAATGTCTTTTAAAAATGGTACAGTGACCTGGAATACAGAACACCTAGAAACACATCATAATGGCTAGTCAGGGCACCCAGCTCACGGCTCACCCCTGCCGGGAGGACCCAAGAGTGGATTCACAGTGGCCGCCCTCGGCTCTTGCCCAGCAGGGGGAGCCTGTGGACTTTGGGAAAGACGTGGCCATCCCACTGGCCTGTCCCTGAGGGATGACCAACTCCCTAGGCCAGGTAGGACAGGGCTCTCCAACAGTGACAGAGGCATCCCTCAAGGACAAGTTATTAGGCCACCCGGGTCCTTATCCAGGCTTTCCCACTAATTTGCTGTGAAACTTTGTTTGGGCACCAATGTCTGGGGGCCTCAGATTCCTCATCTGTGATGTGAAGAGTGAAACTAGCTGATGCCTGAGGGCCCTCCATGTCCCACACTCTGTAATCCCTTGATCCTACCCTATTCTGAGCCAGCTGGGCCCCTCCGTGTCCACTCTGGTGGAGCCTCCAGAGGTCAGGAAAAGCGGAACTTCCCCTCTGGAGACAGGTTTGAGAGAGAAGGTTTTGAGAAATCAGAACCCGAAAATCAAGCTCAAGTCGTCCCCATCCTGTCAGCCGCCGCCCCCAACCCATGTGCGGCCACCACTGTGCAAAGCACGTTACGTAATTCTCTCGAGTCATTCTCCATTCCCACCCCCACCGCAAGGAGAGAGAAATAATTATCCCAGCTCTACAGATGAAGAAACCTGAGAGCCTAAGGTGTTAAGAAGTTGGCCTAAAAGCCAATGACTAATAAGAGGTGGGGCTGGCATCTGAGCCCAAGGTCATGCCCTGGCACCTGCTGCCGTGCTCAGGGCCTCCCAGGTCCTCTCCCTCCTGAGAAGGCCCTCTGCCTGCTGCGTGCTCCTCAGAATCACACTCTCACCTGGAGGGCTTGGCAGGGCTCCGGCCCAACTCTCATTTTGCCTGTGCAGAAGCTAATTCAAAGGGTTTTTTAATGTGTAGGGCCTCTCGCACCTGCCTCATTCTGTTCCTGTAAGGAAGCCCCTGTAAGAAGAACATGAGCATGGCGTAACGATAGTTCTACCTCTTACACTGGGCCAGAAGCCTGAGTTCACACATAACTGCCAAGTATGATCTCAGCTCTTCATAGCAAATGTTCAAAATAGAAATGAATGTTTAAAAATATGCATTTTATAGTTCTGGCTATTTTGGCGCAGTTAAAGTAACTTGGTCACAATCACATAACCAAGAGTCAACTAATAAGACCTGTAACTTTAATTTCCCAATTCTAGTCAGACGCTTTCTATCACACCTCTTTTCTTCTAAGTCACTTTCTACCTCAAAAGCGCCTGTGATAAGTAATGTGTATATGAGGGTGTGTGTGTGTGTGTTTATTGTATTTTTATAAGAAGAAAATGACAAGAATAAATGCTCAACATAAGACCAGCTGGATGGAGCAGTGGCAAGAAAGATCCTTCCTCGCCTACTGAGGCCAACTCCCAGTGTCTAGGGCTTTCAGAATCCCCCCACCACTTGCCTCCTCCCAGAGTCTGAGCTGGGCCACCTCCTCTGTGCTCACTGAGCGGGACAGGGCTCTGCTCTGTACACCAGGGCTTCCAGTCAACCACCCCAGGGCAGCCCTGTGCCAGCCCCGAGCCTTCACTGGAAGTTGGAGAGGGGTCAGGGAGTCACAGGTGGGCCCCTTACACTCTCCCCATCTTTAATGAAGGCAAGATAGGATTATCTCTAAGCTGCCTGGGCCTAATTAACACCTGCTTAGAGTTTCAGTTGTTGAATCAGGATGCTCCTCCTTGGCTGGTAAGGAAGTCTGTTCCAACTTGCTACAGAGGACAGGACTGAGGTCAGTGCAGGGGCAGGGGTCCCTCCTGTTTGAACTCTCCTAACATCTTGGCACTGGATCAGAAGCAAGCCGGGCTTTAACTACTTAACAGCCCTGGTTGGAAACCCCGTCCTCCTGCATCCCTGCGTGGACCAAGAAGGGAGAGGCCCACCCAGCTCACCCAGCCCTCAGAGTCTCCAGACCCAAAGTGTTTCTCCAAAACCCTCTCTCACCAGTACACTTCCCTTCTCTCCAGTCATAAGAGTCTCCACAACTTGAACCCAGGACTGCGAATTCAATATCCAAGGCTAGAACCTTCCCAGGTTGAACTCAGCACTTTGGGTCATGCTTCAGCTTTCACAATCCTGTCCCCAAGTCCACCTCCTCCCCAAATTGACACCATTTGGAATCACACCAGAATTCATCTGAAGGAATAAACAATAAATAAACAAGATTATTACAGCATGTGATCATCAGAGAAAAACAAGTGGGATGACATGGGAAGACTGACTGCCGGGGCGGGGCGGGGCGGGGCGGGGCCACCTTAGCCACCACAGACTGAGAAAGACCGCTTGCCCATCGGCCCCTGCGTGCTCTGCAGGCCACGTGCGTTCCCAGCCACCTGGCCCCGCCCACCCCGCACTGCCTCCCCTCCTCCCTGCCTGTCCTCCGCAGCCCTTGTAACTCTTCCATATGCTCTATTTATTCTTTTGCTTGTGGTTAGTCTACCCAACTGTGCCATAAGCTCCACGGGGGTGGGCAGTTTGTATGTTTCAGTCACTGCTGTATCCCTGACACCCAGAACAGCACTTGGCACACAGCAAGCGCTCAATAAATACATGCCAGATAAACTAAAGTGGCCTGCATTCCCCCAGCTACATGAGCGTGAGCCAATGGCCCAGGAGGAACCAAATTCCACTCCCCACTCCCACCCCCAACTCCCGGCCCTTCTCAGAGAAGGCTTGGGGAGAGCCATCTTTCTGATCTTCCCGAACTGAGAGGAGGGACACAGTTCTCCCACCACAGGTCATGCTGCAGGAGCAATGATGTCCAGAAGTCCAGAAGCCAGGGCCCAAGCTTCTGAAGAGCTTACTCTCACTTGGCTCAGACCCCAAACTGAGAAGTCACCCTTGATTTTCCCCTTTTCCTTACTCCACACACGTCAAGTCCTCTTCACTTAATCACCAAATACATTTTGAAGCTGCCCACCTTGTCTCTGTCTCCTTATCCACTGCCTAGTCCAAGCCACCCGCTCTCTGCCTGGACCACTGCCGTAGCCTCCCGGCTGGTCTCTCTGCCCTTCCTCTTAGCCCTCCCAGATCAGGCTCATGCAGCATCCACTTGTTTTAAAACGTACAATGAGAGTAACTTCTCCCTGATTAGAACCCTCCAGTGGCTTTTCTTTGCTCTTAGGGTTAAATCCAGACGCACCGAACATCATCGCCTACCTCGTTGGCCCTTTCTCCTCACTACACTCAGGCCCACTTGCCTCTTCTCTCTTTTCCAAATACACCAGGTCTTCCAATTGGTTTTGACGTTTTCTCCCTCCTATAATGCTCTTTCTCACCATTTAGGCCTCCATTCACCTGTTCCCCTCTTGGGGGACCTGCAGGGCCTGGCTACCTGGAGCAGCGTCCTTCAACGTCAGGCATCACCCACCACATCGACTCCCTCCCTAGTCCTGCCGCTCTCTGCGGTGACTGCTTGTCCGTGAGCTCTGCTTCCCCACCAGTGGCAGCTCCACGAGGTAGGGGTCTTTGTCTCTTTCGGTCACCTCCCTTCTCTGAGTGCCTTGCACGTGGTAGGTGTATAATGAGTACTCATCTGAAGGAAGAGATAGAGGAGCTTCTACTTATTCACATCCTCTCGATCTTTCCCCACTGCCTCTGGGCTTGAGACCTCTCAACACACACTCACACACATTCACATGCACTCAAGGTTGCACTGACTCTAGGGACAACCTTGCCATCGTGCTCAGCCTCTTACACGCCTTTGCCACTTTTGACATCCCCTCCATTCGAAATCTCCTCCTCCCACAAAAGACTGGATTCCTCCATGTCCTGGGGAGCCTCTGGGACTTTGCTTTTCTCTCTGACCAGGTTGCTCTGCCGGTTCTTCTGTATCAGTTGAACGCTTGTCCAAGATTCAAACATTATTTCTTCAAAGTGTTTGTAGAACCTTTGCATCTCATCGTTTCCTCTAGGTGCCCACAGATTATCCCACAAAAGGGACACTTACTATGCTGTTTTGTTGGTATTGTTTTGCTGCTGTTTTTCTGTGCCTCTGCCTCCCGGGTGGACTGGGGCACCTTCTCGAGGACAGGTAGCTGTCTTAGTCACTACTCTATTCCCAAGCCTGACCAGCACGTTATGTAGCAGGTGCTCAGTATACATGAGTGGGACTGCTTGGGGGCCTGGCCCCTTATCACCCAATCTCTCAGCTCTGTGACTGTCTCTGGTCCCTCTAATGACAACTGCCCCTGTTACCTCCTAACTGTAACCACTTCCTGAGTTTCCACTTACAACCCCCTCCTGATATTTCTCCACACTCTCTCCACAGACATGTCAGGGTTTAAAGTAGCTCTTCACCCCCCAGCACACGGGAAGCCCTACCACACTGGGCCTCCTCCATACCCCTGAGGCCAGCCCTGTCATTGACCTCTCCTGCCTCTGCCCGGCCAGGAAGCGTCCGTGAACAGACCTTGTTCTTTAAAGGGCCTCCGAAGAACCATTCTGGCACTCAGCACATACATCCAATGCAACAGAAATGGGGTGCATTTCCTGCCTTATGACAGGAGGACACAACCTTGGGAAGTGACTGCTTGGGACTATTGGGACCAGTGCTCTTTGGGAGGCATCCTCCAAAACTAGGAAAGATAGAACCAAAGGGAATTCCGTCCAGGGGGCCCCTCTGCCTCCTCAGCCCGTGGAACTGGACTTCAGAGAGCAATTGCAATGAGGACAGTGTTTCTGTAAAAGCATTATCAAGTCACACAACCAGAAGACAACAGCAAACCCTCTACATGCAATGTCGCTTCCAAGGACTTAGGACCATTCTCCCATAGCGCCGTTCTCGGAACTACGTAACAGCTCTGCAGGGGCAAGCTCAGGGACAAGCCAAGCAGGGACAGTCCTAGGGTAATGTAGGGATGTTTTCCACACGCGTGTAAACACACATGTTCCTGAGGATTTACGCATTTTGAGCACAGCTCCGTGTGATTCCCATGTGGGCAAGTGTGGATCATGTCTGTGGAATGGGAATTCTCTAATAGGAATTTGGCAAATATGTATCTCAAAAGATTCTGGCTTGCTGAGCCCTGCATATTATATTACCCTGGTCCTGTCTGCCACCGGACCTGAATTTACATCCTAATGACCTATCCCTGTTCTGCTTAATCCCATGAATAATCAATCCAATGTAAATATGTCCTAAAGCCTCTAATAAAAACCCCAGCTAAGCGACCCATGAGGCCTTTTCCTGAGATGGAGGAATTGGTCCCGTGGCCCCGGACTCTCCTTTCCCCCGCATGTCTTGGTATGAGATTCTTTCACGCATTGAGTTGCGGTCACCCACGGGTTTCGGCAGGGACGAAACTCCCACGACAGGGTAACTGTACTTAGGCCACTAAATCGCCACCCGCAGCACAACATCAGCTCTCACATGCTCGCCCTGAGCCTGCGCGGGTGCTTCACTAAGCCTGAGTTCTGCATTAAAAGGCATAGCAACACCTGCATTTTCAACCATCCATCCCCACCCCAATGAATGGCTTAAGCCAACTGGCAAGTTTTAAGGGAAAAAGCACAGGCTTTGAACTGGATCTGAGTTTGAGTTGTGACACCCCACTTGTGGACTTTATTTAACAAATACTTATTGAAGTTATTCCTACACCACACCAGGCCCTGGGGAAAAAGAACAGAACCGACATGGATGATGGACAAACTACTTTAAACTTGTGGACCTCCACTTTTTCACTTAAAATGGGGTCATGGCTACCCCTTAGAGATGGTAGGAGGGTTTTATAACATAATATGTGTAACTGTGGAGCTATTTATACATCATCATTTTGATTAATTAAGCAACATGACAGCAATCTGTGTGGAAAGCCATGCAATTATTGAAACCCTTGAACTCAATATTTATGCCAAGAAATGTATCCTAAAGAAAAACCCAAATGTAAAGACACATGTAAAGGAGAGAGAGAGGAAGAAAATAAAGCACCTACTAAGTCTACGCATTTGGCCAGGCACAGGGTGAAATACCTAACACTTGTTAATTCATGAAAATGACCAAAGGAAAAACAAACATACAAGTAACCTAAATATTCATAATGAATGGAATATTTTACAGTCATTTAAAGTAATTATAAAGACTATGTAGCAACACAGAAAATGCGCGTGACATCCTGTCAGGTGAGGAAAGTAGGTTGCAGGGGCAGGAATGCGAATGCCGGCTGCAGCTGTGTGCAGTTCCCATGGCGGAGCACAGCCTCATGAAACAACAAGCCTTGCTCTCAATGGTGAATGTACGAGGGAGACTTTTGTCAAACTGTTTGCAGAGTTGTTTTATTGTTCATTATATTATTTTTATAGGTGTACTTTTCTTAATGTGTTGTATATGCAGGTTCTGTCACTCTCTCCTCTATGGCCTCCCCATCAATTTTGAGACAGGAAGATAAAACATTTTCATTCTTGAAAGTGTGGATAAGTAGCAAGTCTTTGAAGAAGTATCAGTTGCATTCAATTTATTGCTATTTTCTGAAAAAATAAATGGAAGCGTTACCTCCTTAGGCTCAGCCTTTCGGTCATTCATGGCCAGTAAGGCACTGCTGTGGCGGCGTCCACCGGCACCCCAACCGCTGCAGAACCTTGCGTCCCTGGGCCGGCTGTAAACACAGGCTGACTCCCCGCTCCTCGTCTGTCCACATACTCTACCACCCACCTGCTAACCCATTTGGTGACATGCTATCTGCTTATGCCTATATCCCATCTGTTTACCCATTTACCCATCCACCCTTCCTTGGAAGGGCATCATCAGAAAACTCCCCTCTTGGAATTAGGAATTTATAAAAATGTCCTGAATGTTCAGTGGACTATGAGTATGAAAAGTCATGGGCCAGGGCTCCCAAACAGGGTCAGTGACGCAACCGGACAGGACTCAGGAGACATGCTTCTCATCTTCTCCCAGTCCCTGGGGGGCTATTCAACAGCTGGTTCAACAACTAGGCAGGATCCCAAGGCCCACCCCAGGAGCAAAGGGCCTCAGGAATCAGGTCACATTTGTCACCAGGGACCTCCCTGTAGCAGCAGCACCCAGCTCGCTGGCTGGAGCAGGATCTTCTAGGCATTCCAAGCATTTGCCACCTAAATGTGTCACGTACTAGCCCTGCAGGTGGGGTGGGAGACGCTGTGCAGCAAGCACTTGTCAAGCCGCCAGCTGAAAACCTGTTTTAATCAATCAAATAAAGGGCTCTTGTTACGTAAGCCTGGATTGTGACCTTCTCAATCAAGCATTAACTGGGGTTTATGAGGACAATGTATTGTACCATGGACCTCCTGACCCTTGTGTCAGACTGATTAGAGTCCTACCTTAATCCCCAATGAGGTTAGAGGGGAAAACTGAGCCAGGGCCTGCGGGGTGACTGGGATGTGTTCACAGAACAAGTGGATGGACCGAGCATTTTCTGAGTGTGTTCTATGTGAGGTGCAGCGCCAGATGGTGGGGATGCAGCACAAACCAAGCACACCTCCTGCCTGTGAGGAGCACACGAATTCAGTGGAGAAGACAGACCCTGAAATGGAGACAGTCAGTGTGTAGGGACCTTGACCACGGTAAGCACAGGGCGCAGAGAGAGGCCGGAGAAGGAGCGGCCACATCATCTCTCCGGACAACCTGTCTAGGCCTCAGGGAAGGAGGCAGTGGAAGAGGGCCTGGCCAACACAAGCAGACATGGCTGTTCTTTGCTCAATAAACCAGTAAACCCAAGACGAAGTGAGGGGGAGGGAGGGTGAGGGCCCTCCGCACGTCCAGGGCAGCCCGCTGCTCACACAGGCTGTGGGAAGCAGCAGCCACCCTCTCTAACTATGCAGCTCAGATTTCAAAATGTGAGCCATGGAAGGACCTTCTGGTGTTCCTAGAACACACTTAATGCCCTCATACCTCCAGGTCACTGCTCTTATTCTTCATTTTGTCTAGAATACCTTTCCTTTTCTCCACCTGGCCCCAAAGCCCCCCAACATACTACACGGCACTGCCTCCCCGGAGCGACTCCCCCTCATGGCCACCCCCTCTGCTCCCCCAGTGTTTCTTGTCTAACTCCAGCACCACACTAGTCAGAGGGCCATCCAGTACGTTTGCGGGTCCTGTCTCCAACAGCCTTCATCTTTACATCCCCAGTAGCCCGCACAGTGCCTGGTACATAGGTACTCAACATCTGCTTGTTGAGAGACTCACACTCAGGTGATCCAGAAGCACCCTCCAAAGCCACTTCCTGCAGGGCTGAGCTGGTTGTCATGGCAGGAAACTTAGAAAAAATAAGACTGTGTGGAATTCAGACAACTCCCTAACCACTATGCCACAGAGTACCCTGTACCTTGTTACCTAATGTCCACCGGCAGCCTGGAGCTCCCCAGGCACCAGGCAACCACAGTCACTCCATGGTATTGACTGAGCATCACTGTACACAAGGCACCACAGCATCAGGACCCTTTAGTGCTGGGAGGAGGAGTGGGAGGAACTCACAAGTCATCAAAGATAAGATGGTTTATTTTTTAATTTACCAAAAAGACAATCTAATTTATACTGCCCTCTCTATACTTCTTCCCTGATTTTCCCATAATGGGTCCATCTCATTTGTGTAGCTAGATTTTCATTTAAAAGAAATTTTTAAGACAATCTGAGTGGGTGTAGCAAAGACTTAGGCACATAGTCACTGATTAATATTATTGATAGATTACCGACAGGCTCTAACTTGCTATATGCCTAATTAGTCATCATCATGAGTGGGGAAGCAAGGAGATGTTGAGTGTGTGGAAAGGAGAGGGGCTGGTGGGGGCATTGGGAGGTAGACAGAACAGGACCTCCGAGGGATGCTGTCATCGTCAGTGACATCAGCACAGACCCCATGTTGCCAGGCTTCTTCCCAAGTTGTTCCTCTTTCCCTGACTCAGTTTACCAATTTTCTGACTTGAACCCTAAGGCCTGGGCCCCAAGAGATGTTCTGTCCCTTTAGTTATCCTGCCCTGCATGGGAACAAATGAGTCTGCCTTCTTGTTTAAAAAAAGGGAGGCGGGGAGGATGTGTACTTTTTTCAAAGGGACCTTGCTTTGGGAAACCAAGAGGAAAACAAAACAAAAGCATGTAATTAGGAAGTGGTGGAAGTGGAAATCTGAATCTGTAGCAAGCGCAGAGTCCCTACCCTGCAGCATGTGAAGATGCAGACTGGCTTGGTGGCACCTGCAACCTGGAACTCTGCCTTCTTACTCTTAGCAAGGGTCCACTACCTGCCCCCGGGCTCTGGTACTGCACCTTTACCAATATGGCTCAGGTAGGTGAGAAGAAAACATTTGTATTGTTTCTCACCCTGGGCTCTGAACAGAAGGCAGATCTACACACCTGCCAGCATCCTCAGGGGCCCCTTGCTTTCCCTTCCTAGTTGGTGCCTGCCAGCAGGTGTGCTGGCTGAATTCTCTCTTCTGTGATCTTACCAGGAGATGCACCAGCTCTCACTCCCCTGGTGTTGTCTGCTCTTAGGGCCCCATATACTTGCTGGTGCATTTCTCTGATCTTGGGTTCTCCTTTCCAGCTGCTGGTTAGCAAGCCAAGCAGTCACTGACAGGGTGGGTCATTGACCAGCCTGTCAGTACCCCTTGGTCCCTCCTCCCCAGTGCCCCTGATGTCTGGTGCTGACCCTATCCTGGTTCCTGTGCAGAACTTGCTGGACCTTTTCTCACTGGCAAACCCCTCCTGAAGCCCAGCAGCCATCTGCTCACATCCTGAGTAGTGCCAGGGCTTCTCACCTCCAACCTCACTCTCTACCTCAGGGTCTCCCAGGGACAGGTCTCTGTCATTCGGTTTTGCCCAGACCCTGCACACTTCATGCTTGCTTCTGCCTGGATGGCTCCTATTGCTCCTGAAATGAAACTCAGTGCCTGCCCAACCCAGCCTCTCAAAGTCTAAAAATCCCTGTTCGAATCCCAGCTCTGCCATTTAAGAGGCAACTGACAGGGACAGATAGTTTGAACGTCCCATGGATAAGTCACATCTGTAAAGTAGGGAAAATGATAATAATTAATTCAAAGCATCAAATGAGAGACAGTGCAAGGAAAAGTGCCCCTGAAACTACAACTCGGTGCTGTTTTGGGTTTGGTTTTTTTTTTTTCCTGGCTTGGCCTCTGGCTGCAGGCTAAATGGTAACTTCCTGTTTGTCTTCACCATCTGAAAGACATTCTCTTTCTGGTTCAGGATGGTGAGGCTTTCTCTGAAGTCTGGCTTCTGTGTTGGCCTTTCGGTTTTCCGTCTTTCTTACCTATCCCCCACTCACGGTTAGTGCCTAGTAGCAGGTTTCCTGCTATACACCCAACTTAACACTAGGTGGCAGCCTGACCACAGACCGCGGCTAAATTAGCCCAGCCCTCCTTCTCTGGCTGGACACCTAGGCCTGAGGTTTCAACTGAGTTACCTCAGCGCCTGGCAAGTCTCATGATCCGCCCTACTTCACAGCTGCAGCTGTTGGCAGCACAGATCGAAGGAAAGCTTCCTGCTGCCAAATACAAGTCGTGGAGACAGAGGAGGTTCCGGCTAGGTCCCGAGTCAGCGCTTCTGCCAGCCGAGGCTACCTTTGCAAAACAAAGGTCCAACACAGCCCTTGGTGGAGTGTGGAAGGAGCTCAGGCCTGGGTGGCTGCAAAGCAGCTTGCCACAGCAGCCTCTCAGGCCAACAGGCTGCTTTACTCACAGGGCCTGGAGCTCCCTGTGGCCCCTGTGTCCCAGAGGCTCCTCTGGGACCCCACCGAGACTAGAGGCACAGGCTTGCTATGCTCAACCTTTCTCTCTACCGAGTCCTTCTCTTCAACATAGCAGCATGGACAGGCGTTTCCCATCTGAAAATTATCTGCTCTCTCCCTTCACCAGCTGTCTCTTGCTTGGTCTTGCCTTTTTAGCCAAACTTACTGAAAGAGTTCCCCTCATCTTCTCTCCCCTCATCACCTCCCACTCACTCCTCCACCCACTGTATTCTCCTCCTATCCTTCAATATCTGCTGTGTCTGGGGCCGCCCTCCCCTACGGCAAACCCCAGGGCCTCCGGCCTTCCTCTTACTGGTCTCTGTGACCCAGGCCACGCCTGGGCCCTGCCCTGGCACAACTTTCTGTTTTTTCCAACCCTTTAAATTGATCTTGATCTGCTTCATACATCCCACTCAAATTCAACACTCTTAACTCTTAAAAAAAAAAAAATGTTGCCCAGCTGGTGTAGCTCAGTGGATTGAGCGCGGGCTGGGAACCAGAGGGTCCTGGTTCAATTCCCAGTCGGGGCACATGCCTGGGTTGCAGGCCAGGTCCCCAGTGAGGGCCATGTGAGAGGCAACCATACATTGATCTTTCTCCCTCCCTTCTCCTCTCTCTGAAAATAAATAAAATCTTAAAAAAAATGTTTTTTAATATCGCTTCTCGGCCTTTTGGCTAAGATCAAGTGGAAAAAACATGTTTATTGATTTTAGAGAGAGAGGAAGGGAGAGAGAGAAACATCGATCAGTTGCCTCCCATATGCGCCCCAACCAGAGATTGAACCCGTAACCTAGGCATGTACCCTGACCAGGAATCGAACCCCCAGCCTATTGGTGTATAGGATGATGCTCCAACCAAATGAGTCACCCAGCCAGGGCAACACTCTGTACCTGGAACACACATCCAGAAGATTTCCAGATCTCTACCTTAGGGCCTGACAGCCCCTCAGCTCCAGTGCCCCATCTCCAGGTGACTCCACATGCCCAAGTTAGAACTCATCTCCATCCCCAGGCCTGACGCTCAGCTGTCCCTCCTGCTGTTTTCTGTCTCCATGAAGAGCATCACCAGCAACCCAGCGGCCAAAACCCCTCCCTATACCTCCCCACCCACAACCACTTGCTAGCCTTGTCCTGTCAATTCTACCCCCTCAGAACCTCTGAAACCTATTCTGTCTCCAGGCCTCCTGCCCCCTCAACCCCGCCCCCCAGACCAGGTCCTCATCTTCTTTTTTCTGAGCAACTGCAACAGCCTTCTCATTGGTCTCCCTGCTTTTCACTCCTGCCTGCCCCCACTGCCACCACTTCATTCTGCTCACTGAAGTCAGTTTCCGATAACTCTCCTACCACACTGCCTTTTAAAGTCTTAGCCATCCTTCAAACTCCGTGAAGCTGCCCCAAAGCCACCCACCCCCAGTCTGAATTAACCATTATTTCCCCTGTACCTCTGTAAAAAGTTGTTCATATTTCTTTTACAATGCTAGTTTCATTTCCTCTTTCATTGGCATGGCTGTCTTTGTCTACGCCCTTGACAAGGTTATCAGTGCCTGGCTGGGAGGAACTGGGTTTAATCCATGTCTGCATACCCCGTCCTATTGTTATAGCTTTGCATCCTAGGCGTTTGATAAATGCCCACTGAACTGACTAAAAATTTAAAAGCATTGCAAAACACTATATGGACAATGAAGTTCATAAGTTCAAAGTAAATGAAGAAAATAGGAGTGATCGCATGGGTGGAAGACTTCCTGGAGGAGGTGTGGCTGGTGGAGGCTATGCAAGGAGGAGCTGAAGGAAGCCTGACTGTCAACTTCAGGGAGAAAAAGACAAGGCTTCCCTCCTCCCTTACCAACCTTTCCTCCCCATCCAATATTGATAGTTTCAGGATGGTACACTGGTTAGAAATGCGGTCTCTCAGGACAGACTGCCTACAAGTTTACCCTAGTGTGGTCACTTAATAGCTTTACAGTCTTAGGCTGGCCACTTCACCCATCTGGGCTCAATTTCCCCCCTGTAAAATAAGGTTAATAAAAGCACCTACCTCACTGGATTTTGTGAAGATTAAGAGTTAATCTATGTAAAACTCTTACTAAGTGCTAATGGCTAATCTTAATGCTTTATACAGATTAACTCATTTAATCCTCACACAGTTCAGTGAAGTTGGCACTAATATTATCTTTATTTTTCAGGCGAAGAAAATGAGCCTCAGAGAGCATGAGGTGGGGAGATGCATATCCACCCCCAAAATGTCAAACCTTCTCCAAACAGGACAAGCGTGGACTTGCCCACCCCAAACCACCCGACTCTCCCTGAAGAAGCAGAGCCACTATCACAGTTCAGTAGAACAACCCTTTGCCTTTGTTATAATTCATAACCCTCTGCCACACGCTTTCACTTTGGACCCTCACTACATCTTGGAAAGAGTGATCAGTCACCACCCCTGCTTTTCAGGTGAGTCCTGGGCCCAAGGCTCCGGTCGGAGCACCTCTGCTAGTGAAGCAGCCTCCAGCTGAGAGGTGAGCCATGGGCATCAGGCACTTGGCAGCAGCTCCACACCCTCCTCTTCCTCACTCCTCCTCCAGGGGCTCAACGACTTGTTCTTCAGATGCACCCACACTAGCCTCTGCCCAGAGCCCCGCCATGGCTGCGGGAGCCTTGCTCATACCCTCCAGAAGGTCAGGGAGTTGACAGAAAAGCAACCAAGACTCCAGCGTCCAGAGATGACAGGAAAGAAAAAGGACACCATCGCCAGAAGATAAAGAAAAAAAGTGTTCAAAAGTAATTTGCAGAATAAAAGTTTAGTTTGGAAGACTGCAATTTTCCATCTCTAAAAAAATAGACAAGGGAAATGAACCAAAAATGTGTATGTGAAATGCAAACTGCCAATACACGCACCGAGAAAAAACTGTTCTCCTCGCCAGGTTCGGAGGTCAGCACTCAGGCGCCATCGAATCAAGTGGGGACTTCTCAAGATGATAAAATGTCATCGGTGACCTTGTAGGGGCTCAGCACTCATGGATGTGTAAACCACCTTTGGGGAGAACCCTTTATTCTCTGGCATGTGAGGGAGTTAATGTTATTGGTGTTCTTTGACTCTACAATTTCATTTCTAGATATTTATTAAGGAAAAATTGATAAATAGGCATAAAATATATGTTTAAGAATATTTCTGTTGTGTGTTTCATAAAAGAAGAGGTAGTCTAAACAGCAAAGAGGGAGATGATTAAATAAACAATGGCACCTTCAGTGAAATTCTTTGCTATATAATGACCTTAAAAGGGGTAATTGTGAAAATCAGGAAAAAAAACAGTATACTATATATAAAGTAATCACTGTATTATTGAAAAATATCTGTATACAGGGACACTATAAATGAAGTGATTAAAAACCCAGTCTCCAAAGCCAGAGAGCTCTCTTTTTAATTTTCCAGCTTTGTTCACTTGAGACATCGAGTGTGTTTGTAGGGGTTGGGAAAACAGGGGAATAAGAGACATAAACTTAGGGAGAGACTGGGTGTTGCAGGTGCCCAAACCTCCTCACACTGATCCTCATCGAACACGGACTCTGTGCCTGAAACTGTCCTTCTGTGACCTTGGGCAAGTCACTTGACTTCTCTGTCCCTTGTTTTCCTCATCTGAATATAGAAATGATAATGGTACCTACCTCACTGACGTAGGAGAATTAAATGAGTTCATAACTGCAACATAGTAAGGTGCATAGTCACATGTGTTAGCCATTATGATTGTTACTTATGCACACATGTAGAAAAACAACTGGAAGAACATAGAAGCCAATGATTATTTCTGTACATGGTATTACAGTAATGTTTATTCTTCCTTTTGATATTGTAGTTTTCTAAATGTTATTTTATGTAGCTGTAGTACTTTTAATGAGAAAATATATATATCTTTTTTTAAGATTTTATTTATTTTTAGACAGAAGGGAAGGGAGGGAGAGAAACATCAATGTGTGGTTGCCTCTCACGTGGCCCTCACCGGGGATCTGGCCTGCAACCCAGGCATGTGCCCTGACTGGGAATCGAACCAGTGACCCTTTGGTTTGCAGTCCATGCTCAATCCACTGAGCTACACCAGCCAGGGCGAAAATATATATATCTTAATTAAAATTAAAGAAATCTGGAGCAGACTTCTTGGGGAAAAAAAGACAAGAAATAAAAGTCCAGACCAAGATACAAAGGGCCAATGACTGACTAAAAAATAGGGGGCGGGAGGGAGAGGAAGACGTGACCATGGGAGAAAGGCACAGAGAGATGTAACATCTGTGGCTTTGAAGATGGAGCATAGGGACCGTGAGAAAAGGACCAGCCAGCTTCTAGAAGTTGGAAAAGGCAAGGAAACAGATTTCCCCTTGAGTCTCCAGAACAGGACGCAGGCTTCCTGGGACCTGGATTTTACCGCAGTGAGATGCCTTTCAGACTCTGACCTCCAGAACTATAAAAACAGTGAGTCACAAAGAAGGTCCCAGACACAGGTATTCTGCCACCATATCTAGCACTTATGGAAAGAGTTCAAAGCCATTACATTAACTGAAAGTTTCCACCATTGGGTTTGTAGATGATGACCTGCTGCACTCTGGGGAGGCGGGGGGGTGGGCAGGCCTGCCACTGTAGCATGCAGGGTCCCCGGGGCAGAAGGAACCCTCAGAAGCTGGAGGCTCCTTCCTTCAAGGGTTTACTTTCTGGCTGTCCCCACCAGCCCAGCCTGTGAACCCTGAGGGCAGCCCTGTAGGAGAGGCTCACAGTTTTACTGACGCAAGACTCTCTGGCATGAAATCGCCACTCTGGCCCATCTTGTAGAGTGAAGAAATCAGATGCTTATCCAAGCATCAAAATTAATATAACCAGTGAAGGGTAGATACATATAATACGCCTCCAGATGTGATGTCTTTAGAAGATCACATCACTTATGTAATATTCTGGCAGGCAATGTATAACCTGAATCTAATCATGAGGAAACATCAAACTCAAAATGAGGAACTTTCTGTCTTAAAAACGGAGTAGGGCTGCATTTCTGTAAAATGTCACAGTCATAAAAGACAATGAAAAGGTGAGGAACTAAAAAAAATTGGGACAACTGTAACAGAATAAGCAATAAAAAAATTAAAGCACAAAAAAAATGAGCAAGGAAGTGTTCCAGACTAAAGGAGACTAAAGCCGTGACAATTCAATGCAATATGTGATCCTAGATAGGATACTGTACTAGAGGGAGAAACCTTATAAAGGGTACTGTGTTAATTAACATATTAGAATGTAGATGGTGGATTACATTATAGAATTGTTTAAAAAAGAGGGAATTGGTGGGGGGGGGCAGGGTACCCTAGACTATAAAAAGCCAGAACTGGGGAAACCACAAGAGAGTAGAGTAGACTGTGTGATATTTAATTTAATGTGTCAACTTGGCTAGGCCATGGTGCCTGGTTGTTTGGTCAAACATCAGTCTAGGCGTTACTGTTAAGATACTATTTAGATGTGATTAACATTTAAATCAACAGACTTTGAGTAAAGCAGATTACGCAATCAACAGACTTTGAGTAAAGCAGATTACGCTCCATCGTTTGAGTTGATGGCCTTAAGAGAAAAAAGACTGAGATTCCCCAAGGAAGATGGAATTCTCCCTTCAGACTGCTTTCAGACTCAAGATTACAACGTCAACTCTTGCCAGAATTTCCAGCCTGCTGACCTGCCCTGTGAATTTTAGAGTTGCCAGTCCCACATTTTCTCAAAATAAACTCTATATTGGTTTTGTTTCTCTGGAGAACCCTAATATGAAGAAACTGGTGGGAATGATTCCAATACCATGCAGTGGTTCACTTCCACGGCCTGCCCAGCAGTGGTGAGCTAGCCGCAGTAATCGGTGCTTATCACCTCTTTTCCACCTGTAAGGACAGTTCTTATTATGCTCATAAAAACCAACCGGATGATAGTTGGTGCCTTGGAGTATGTACCACAGTCTTCCTCATTTAAGAAACAAATGGAACCATCTGTCACCGTGCAATGTTATTACAATGTTATTGACTATGTTTCCTGTGCTGTACACTATATTCCTGTGGCTTATATATTTTATAACTAGAAGTTTGCACCCCTTACTAGATTTATTGTGGTGATCATGTCATAAGGTATATAAATGTTGAATCACTATGTTGTACGCCTGAAACTAATATACTTTGATTAAAAAAAATTTTTTTAAAGAAAAACACACCCCTTTGTGGTAGAGCAGAGCTGGCCCTTCCCCGGATGGAATCCCGAGGCATCACCTGACACTTCGCTCTGAGAGGGCCCCACCCACTGCTCACGACTCAATCCTGTCAAACTTTCAGCACTTTGTTTAACTCAGTTTTTAGGAATGAGACAGCAAAAAGTCTTATTACAAATAATGGAACTGATATTATTGTATAAATGATTTGAACTTTGATGAAAATATTAACTTAATAAAAATTACATTCTCAACAAATTACAAAGCAATTTCCAAAGTGCTTCAGGCTTCCGTGGAACCCCTCCTCCCTGCGGAATGGGCAAACCTCACAGGTGTGGTCCCCTCCGGATTTTCTTCTTGAGCCACGCTGGTTCTGTGTCACCTGTTAATCTCCTCTTTGTCAACATACCTCCAAATAGTCACACCTTTGTGCCACCAGCTTTTATAAAAATTGCAGAGAATTTTCTAGCTTTCCATTTGCAATTGCTCAAAGCCCAAAATTTCCATCAACTGTAATTGAATCTACTTGTGGTCCTGTCTAGCTACCAAACAGAAAACACATGTTGAAACTTACAGAGGTTTGTTTTCTACAGATGAGCGCACACACAACACAGAGATAGTTTCACTGCATTCCATTCTAGAAACTTACAGACCTCCCTGGTGACCATGGGGGCCTCCGGTTTGTCTTTTTATCCACATCCAAGTCTCTCGTGTGAGGACTTTGAGCCCAGTCTTGAGCAGGACCCTCTTCAGAGCCAACATCCGCCATTCATTACTGACTGAGAGCCCACTTTACAGCGACCAGGAAAGCCATTTAGGACTCATTATTTTATTTAATCTACACATGATCTGTGAAGGAAGAGAGCTACGTAAGCTCCATTTTCAGAGAAGAGGCCAAGGCTCAGCGATGTTGGGACCTGTCCTAAGTCACTGAGCTCATATGAGGTAGAGCCAAGATGCGTCTTGGAATCAGTTGGCCTGTGAAGCCTTGGTTTCCATTTCAGCAGCAGCAGCAGCAGCAACAACAGAGGGACCACACCCAGGCAATGTCAGGCTAAGAGAGAGAGACTCAGAAGCAAGGAGAGTGGCCCCAAGTTCTTGCTGGTGACAGCGAAGGAAGTCTATCATCTGTGATCCCAGATGATGCCTCAGGCCACCATGCCCAGGCCTCAGGAAGCTGCTTTTGAAAATTTTCCCTCCTGTGGGGCCACCCTGACACGCCCATGTTCCTCGATGTGATATTCCACCTAAATCCTTGTTCCCACACAGCTCAGGGGGGTGAAGGCGGCTGTATGCTGACAACAAATACTTATCACTCGTGATCATCCATGCCCTCCCAGCCCACCATGGAGGCGAATGTGTATAGAAAGAAGTCCTCTGAGCCAGGAGTTAAAAAACTGTAGCCCAGTCTTAACTCCACCCAAAACTATGTGCCTTTGGACATGTCATTTCACCCCTTTGAAAGGCAAGTGGTGCCCATGAAGGATAAATAATGGAACTTTTCAGGGTGTCTGTGAGAAGTCACCAGACTCAGGAAGTAGTCACCTTGGCCACGTGGCTGACACACAATCTGAGCGTTGGCAGTGGTTGCTGAGATGAAGCGGAGCCGCAGGCCCTTCATGGGGACTGAGCTGGTTGATTGCACGCGCTGACAGGGTCTCTTCCCGACCTGACGGTCTCGTTGCCAGCTCCTCAGCGGTGTCTTCCGGTTTCTGCAGCAGGACATCCATTTCACCTGAAATGTCCTCTGAGGTCCTCAGTGAAGTTTAGTTGGCAGACCCTGGCTTCTGTGACTGCTTCCTGGAGCCGCCCACTGCCACCGTCCAGCCTTCCAGCCCTTGCCCATGACCCGCTTCCCTCGGTGGCCAGGGACTCAGACCCAGTCGTCAGGTCACACTGGTGTGCATGGAGAAAGGTGGCTTCTCCCCTTTCTACTTCCTCAGCAGATATTTGGTGGGGGCGGGGGGGTGGGGCGGAGCACACTCATGTGCCTGTAGTCCTTGCGATTCCTTACGCAGCAGTGGTTGGCAGGTGGGTGGATTCATCTGACCCTTAAGATAAGCACGCAGGCCACCACGCATCGGAGACGTCCAGTGCAGGAATCAGGAAGCGAAAGCAGGTCCTTGGCTCCCAGGTGGGAGGCATCACTGCCCCTGAGAGCCCCACAGAAGTTCCGCGCGTGGATAAAGGCAGGCACACGGCAGGGCTGGGTCTACCTTTTTGCACCACACGGTTGCGTAAATTAAATATTACATTCCGTCTCACAGATAACCACAGTTTTCATTTGGATTGATCTGCAAACCACAGCTCCTAACATTAGCTTTATATTCATTTGTTCGGAAAGAGTTAATGGTGTATAAATAATACAAAGGTAATTGAAGGAAGTCTGTGGTAAATCCTTTTGTGGAGAAATAAACATACCTTTGTTAGTGAATAAGCCCCCCCCCCGTTTTTTCTAATTTCTATTTTTAGATTTTTCAAGATGTGTCTCATATTTATCATTTATAGATAAGTGTTTTTTTAAAGATAGAAGGAGTGACTCTTTTGAAATTCTTTTTGCATATATTTGTTTTCTCTGTATTCAAATGGACTGCTCACTGCCACTACGTTAAGTAATGACAACAGCAGTGACACCCTACACGTTTCAGTGCCCTTCAGAAGCACGTACACATCTAGTGTGTATTTTAACTCGTAATAGCCACGTGTCCTAGGCAGCGTCTATCACCATTTCATGGATAAAAGACCCTGAGGCTCAGAAGGAGCTCATGCAAAGTCCTGCAGCCAGTGAAGCAGTGAAATGGGTTGGGCCCCGTCCACTGCTGAGGAAAGAACCAATCCTGCGTGCCTTCCTAGCATCAAGGTTGTCTGAAGACCATGAGTGCACATGTACCAATAGTTAGTTACCCCCAGAGTGACCTCAGAGGCGCACAACAAACTGCACCTGCACCTCATCCTCTTCCCGTTAAATAAGGATTGCAGTCCAAGCCCCTCGAGTAACTCCCCTACTCAATGGCTTTCACCTTTGCACACCTTTGTTGGCGCTCCTTTTGTCACTCAATGTGCTCAGAACACCTTGTTAACATCTCTTAATCCGGGCTTCCTGCCTGGGAGGGAGAGGTGCTTTGATCCACAGAGGAGGAAATAGCTGAAAGCAGACCAACCCTCATGGAGACGAGCACAGGCAGGTTTGTGGGGTTTGCAGGGAAACCGGCCCAATCCCATGTGCACTGACTAATGCTGCAATGGACCTTTCCCCTTTGGTCCTGGGAACCCCCTCAGCCTTGGACGCCGAACTATCCCACTCTGTCCCCGTGAACACAAAGATGAAGCCCAGTACCTCTAGCAGGATGGACAAGGGTCCAACCATGGTGTGGGGACACTTCCCCAGCCCTCATGGTTTCAGAGGAAAGCTGTGTTCTCTAGAAGAACAGGTAGGGCTTCCCCCAAGTCCTCACACATTCACTATAAACCAGCCTTGTTTCAAAGACAGACACAATCAAGAAAGAATGGGTAAGCAAACAGATAAGCCGTGAGGAGGATGACAAAGGAAAATAAATGCTATAAAAATACCCCAACAAAACACGGCTGAGGGCAGGCTAGGATGTTAAAGAGAGACCTCATCTGGTTGGGATAACCTGAAAATATGTTATGGCATCAGTGGTGCTTCCGTTGTCCTTATCGGATGGAGGAGGTGGGAAAAGGGCCCCCAGGGGGCAAAAAGGCAGCATGAACTGGGGTTCTGTAGGAATGGCAGGTCCATACTTTTGACTGGAAATGAGGATGGAAAAAGGGCATAGTGGGAAAGGTACGTTCCCTTTACATTTAAGCCAACAAACCTTTGATCCTCCCCAAACTTCGTGAAGCAGGAAAAGGAAGAACTCCCCTTCCCCCTGCTGTTCTTGCCATGATATTCCCTTTTTTCCCAAGACAGGAAGGAGGTTGGACCCTTCCTTGCTCTAGGAGCTCTGCCTATGGATTGGATGCTTAGATCTGGGAAATTCAGGCTCACTTCCAAATGGCAGCTTTCAGCTTTCCTGGCCAAACCAAGTAGGCCAATGATGATAATAATAATGTCAGTCCCATGCTCCCTGCCTGGATGGGGACTCAGAGAAACAGCGGGCCAGCACAACCTGTCAGGTCGGGGATTAGGCTCAGAATGTCTAATAGACATTCACCAAGTCACTGGAAACTGTCAACAAGGATGTGTCTGGTATCTGCCTAATCCTTCCTGACATTTCCAGGACTGAACTTGAGTATCTGGGCTTCTGGGATGCTCTGACAGGGCCCAGGTAGGGTGGGTTTGGGAGAGGAGGCTCCAGAGGGGCTCAAAGAACATAAGGAGGCCCGGAACTGTCCCGTTCCCTTTCTCTCTAAGAGCCACGCCTGAGCCCCATCCCTCAGTCAGGACGTGCAGGCCGTGAGCGGACAGGTAAATTCTCTCATCGGCCAAAGAACTCCAGGAACAGCTCTCTGGCTTTCAGACTTGATTTTGTTCTTTTCTAAGTGTGAAACCCAGGATTACGGAATTCTCCCACCTCTGCTTTTTCGGGGAAGACTAGAATGGTCACCCTCTAACCCCTCCTCACTGCCAGACGCCTGTCCCACATGACCATTCTGTGTGCCTGCGTGTCCGGTGAGCAACCGATTTTATTTAACATTTTACAAAAATTCTGTCTTTCATTATTAGAAAAGTATTTTTGGTGCACGTATCTTGTTCTCCTGATGAGACTGATTTCCTAGAAAGCACAATCGTATTCTTTATTGGTAGCCCACCCCTGTAGCAACTATCGGCTGTTAGATATTTGCAGAAATACATCAAGTAGAGGTCAGGGATGACTTTCCCAGTAAGTGGGTAAAAAGAAACCAAAGTGCAAAAATGAGTTTGTTTCTTTAAGATATTCCTGTTCACTCCATGGCAGAGTGAACAGAGGATAAGAGTTTGATTCAACTTCTGACAGAGGCCCTGGCCTCTGTCTGCCTAAAGTTACTATCTACAACAACTTAATGCGAACTTCACAAACTAACAGATTTACGCGGTCAGTTGGAGACTGCCAGTCCCAGTCCCTCCCACCTCCTCATCTCCCTTAGCTACAACCACTCTGTCCAGTGAACCTCCCTCTGCCCAATACATACAGACCTCTCCCTGGCCCTGTGGAGCCCTGCTATGTACAGCCCCAAGCACATGGAAAGACCCAGGCTTTGGAGGCAGGCAGACCTAAGTTCAAATTCAGCTCTTGCACTTTTCTAGGTGTGTGGCCTTGGGTAGTTTAGTTAACCTCTCTATATCTCAGTTTCTTCATCTGTAAGTTGGATGTAATGATACCTGACAGACCTAGGCAGGCCCAGGAGGAATGGAAAATCACTAGGCAGGAAACTGTACCTTGGGAAACTGCCTGCCGACCCTACCCAGGACAAACTGGTGCCCGGCTAAGATTGGGGTCTGGGGTCGGCCTATCCGGCATAAAAGGACGCAGCTTTAACTTGAGCCTGACAAGATGTATCAAGAACAATGGTCAGCAGAAATAGCACCCAGCAACCAGCTCTAGCCAATCAGACTCTGACACCCCAACCAGTTACTCTTCGCGGGTTTTTGCGCTTAAAAACCCTGCCCTAAGAACAACTGAGCGAGTCCTAACCTCCCTTGGTTGGCTCCACTTTCCTTCTTATTCCTCGCTAATAAACCCTGTTCCTGAGCTCGCTGCGTCCGTCTGGTTTCTTGAGCGACTCCGACCTAACAATACCTACCTCATAGTTAAAGCACCTGGCTTCCCTAACTTACTTTCCCTTAGTTTCCAAACCTTTCTGGAAGTTCTAAGCTCATAACTCACAGTTGGATGATCCATCATGTGGCTACTTCTCTGAGGATTTCTCAGCGTCCCCCTTACGGGGCTCAGCTGTCCCATCCACTCCTCAGGACTGTTACGAGCATCGAATAAAAGGAGATGGTACCGAAAGTCAAATGATAATTACTGTCACTGTTACCTTCTGGGGGACTTTTTCAGGGACTGCCCAACTGTAGACTCTGTGAAACTGCGCTTGTTCGACTCTGTCCCTCAGGCCCTAGCCCTCTGTCTGAAATGAAGCAGGATCTCCACAAATATTTGCTAGTTGACCAATTCAGTTTCCTGTCTTTGCAATAAAGGGTTGCACAGAACCATCTTAAGCTTCTACCAGCTATAAAAAGCTATCTACCCATAGGAAGGGGTGAGGGAGGAAGAAGTATTAACCTTCTTTTTTTAAACAAAATATGAGACCCAACTACAGAGAAATGAGATTGGACCCCCCGCGTGTCTCATAAACTGGGTGTAAAAGGCAATTCCAAAACAAGAATTCCAAGAATTTTTTTAAGTAATGACAACATCACCAGAAATACATGTATAGCCTCCCAAAGCAACTGCTTTGAAAAGGACAACTCTCCACAGATGAGTAAGTTCTCCGATATTAGTGTGTAGAACAAACAAAACGCCGCATGACTCCGCAGTCACACAGAGACAAAGCGTGGTCACAGGAAGCCCCACCCGCTGAGCACTGAGCACCCGCTGAGCAAGGGACAGAGCCGCCTGTCATGAGGAGACAGACCCAGGGAGAGGAGAAGACAGAGAAAGGGCTCCACGTGTGGTGGGATGGGCCAGATAATCAGACCAACACAGCTGCGAGTCAGCAGGTGAAACCGCAGGGAGGCGGGGCTCCGCAGAGCCTGGGGCGCATCAAGCCTCTCTGCGGGGCGGGCGGGACTTCTTGTCCAAAAGCTAGCGCTAACCTTGGTTAAATCCCCTATAAAAGGCTCCTGCCCTGCTGACCTGCACTGCACACCCGCTCAGCAGCCACTTGCCTCATCCTGTCTGTGCATTAGGTAAGTCCCCTCCTGAGGAACCTTTTTCTCACTCTCAGTGTCTTGGTGATCTGTGCTCATAAAACCAGGGCTGTGGGCGGAAAGTGTTCGCTCAGACTAGGCTTCAGGCAGACCAGGGCCAGTGGGAAAGGGCACACCCCTCCTGCGCACTGGCAAGGCCACGGACCACCCACAGGCCTTCCTGGATCAGCCAAGGAGGTTTCTTGGCAATGCTCGATTCGTGAGACTAGAATTACGTTACTTCTGCCAACACAAGACAATGGGGTTGAAACTTCTCAGGGAGCAAGAGGTGATATTGAGGCAAGATGAGTTCGTGGATTTATACTAAGGGATCTGAAGTGTAATTAAAATGTCTTTTTTATTTATTTTTAGAGAGAGGAGAAGGGAGGGAGAAAGAGCAATGTACGGTTGCCTCTCACATGGCCCTCACTGGGGACCTGGCCTGCAACCCAGGCATGTGCCCCAACTGGGAATTGAACTGGGACTGCCTGGTTCCCAGCCCGCGCTCAATCCACTGAGCTACACCAGCCGGGGTTAAAATGTCTTCTTATTCTTACTGCTTATACATCAGTGATTAAGGTCTGCCACATGGTTAAAAACAAAATCAAAAACAAAAACAGGATCTTTTCATGTCTCCGTAGAGGTACAATACTCCTTTCATACATATATATACATATACATATATATACACATATATATGTATGTATGTATTTCTAGATTTTAATTATTTATTTTTAGAGACAGGGGAAGGAGGGAGAAAGGGAGAGAGAGAAACATTGATATGAGAGAGAAACATCAGTGGGTTGCCTCTCATACACGCTTTGACCAGGGGCTGAACCCAAAACCCAGGCATGTGCCCAGGACTTTCACTTTGCAGACCAACGCCCAACCAACTGAGCCACACCAGCCAGGGCTAACGTGCAATATTCTGGTTTTAATGTATAAAGAAAGGAAAGTCTGCCTGAAATTTTTGGCTACTGGATTGGAGATAGGACACTTCCCGAAGAGCCACCAGGTCTGCTTCCTTCGTTCACTCTCTTGCTTCTCCAGCCAGGCTCCTCTTCTGCACCCTCTCCTTTCCAATGCCACGGTACTCCCCTCCCCACCCAACCCCCCACCCTCCGCCGCAGCCTTCCATCTCCCCCTGCATTTGAAAGCTGCCATCTCAGACACCATCTCTTCCCTGTGGTCTCCCTGAAGCTTCTGCACCTCCAAGTTTCTGCCTCTTGCTCATCCAGCCACACCCAGGACTCACTTCAACCTGCACCCAGCCCCCTGGCTGATAAGAAAAAAAAGTCACTCCTTTCAATTGAGAGCCCTTCCTCACAGGCCACCAGGGTTCCAGGCTTGAAGGAACCACATACCTCAGGTCCTAATGCTGAGGACAATGCTCACATTCAGAGAAACCTGGACTCTCAGAACTGGCAGACTCCTCACCTGGGCAGAACGCCTCTTTCCTCATTGGTCCCAACAGGCGGGGGCCCAGCCTCTTCCTAACACCTTCCTAAAAGGCAGCAAGGAAGGGTAGAGTTGGGCCCCTGGGTTCCTGCTTGGCCCCCTGCTAGGCAGGAGTTGACTCACACGGGTAGTTACTGCCTGTTGGTGTTCCCAGCAGGACCCTAACACAGAGTGGCAGGCAAAGATAGACTGGATCGACTGTCCTTAGGGCAGAGTCCAGAAAACCACTGCATTTGGATTCAGGAGATATAGATTCTAAGAGTCCTTATTTCCTCCTTACAAGCTGTATAGCCTTGGGCAAATCACCCAAGTCTGAGTCTGCTTCCTCACCTATAAAAAGGTAGAGATAATAATGATTATAAGAGATGATGCATATGAAAGTGACTCGTGAGCAGTAGAGTATATATAGATGTAGGCATGTGTATATGTATATATGTGTATAATAATATCATAATGATATTTAATAGTTAGCATTTTGTATAGGCCAGCATCTGGCTAGTGCATTATCTCTTTTAACCTTCAGAATAATCCTCTAAAGTAAATACTAGTATTGCCTTCATTTCACAATGAGTAAATTGAAGCCTGGAGTGGCAAAGCAACCTGCCCGAGCTCACCTGATGGTAGGTGACAGGCTGACTCAGGAGCCTGCCTCTGGTCACGATGTGCCCCACTGTCCCCTCCATAAATACGTTATGGAGGAAAGGAAGAAGGAAGACAACAGAGAGGCCAGAAGCAGAGCTGAAAATGTAGGAAAAGGGCTTAGAAGCAGGAGTGCTCCCTAGGAGGAACCCCCTGAGGTTGATTATGGAACCCCCTGGGGGGCTGTTCTTCTTTCTCCAGCTGGACTCCCAAGATGCCTCAGTTACTGCGAAACATTAACGGCATCATCGACGCCTTTCAGCGCTATGCCAGGACGGAGGGCAACTGCTCAGTGCTCACCCGGGGGGAGCTGAAAAGGCTCCTGGAGCAAGAGTTTGCTGATGTCATCGTGGTATGATGTGCCGAGCCAGGTGGGGAGGAGGCGAAGGGGAGAGAGGAACGGTCTGCCAGCTGGACCAGCTTTGCCTCAGGAATCCGAGAAGGCAGCTGCTAGATCCAGGCCTGCAGGTCCTCCTGCAGGCAGGGAAACAGGAAGGAGCAGGGGACAGTCACTGGCCCTTGAAGAAAATGCCTTGACTGCAGCTGATTCTCACTGAGAGACAAGGTTAAAGGACTCTAACGGGACAGCTCTGGGAGAAACACAGCCTTTGACTATTCTAGAAATACAAGTAATTGTTACTTTTGTGGCTGCTTAAATCTGATATGGTAGCCATTGACTAATCAGAGATTTGTTCACCCATTAATAAACATTCCTGAGAAGCACAGCTCGGGGCCAGGTACAAAGCAGTTGCTTAAAGACACGAGCTGAGTGCTAACATCAGATACAGGTTTTGGAGAGCATGCTGTTCACAGGCCCCGTCGGGGAGGCTCGCCTGGCAAACCAGACCCAGGGCTCTGAGGCACTTCCCTGCCTCTTCCTGCTAAAGGAACCAGGATGCTTCAGGTCTTGGGGACAGGAGTGTGTGGGCCCATCCGGGTGCTGCTTCTCCATGCTCAGGGCAACCTGTGGTCCTTCAGGACCCCCACCCACCCTATGTTGGAAAAACACCTGAGACTCAGTGAGGAGCTCACAGAATGCCCCTGGGGCCATGTACCCACTGTGCTTCTCTTGGCCCTGCGCTTTCTGGTAAGACTGTGGCATCAGTGGTGGGGCCAGGGCCCAAGGGCGACCTGCAAGTGCCATCATTTATTCATTCTTCATGAAGTCTTCATCCAGTTCTCTCATGGGCCAGAAATGGTGCCAGGCACAGAGGATATAAAATAAAAGGAGCTTTCTGTCATGAGGGAGAGAGACGGGACTAAAAAATGACAGCGCTTTTGTGTTTGTGTTGCCATAACAGTGTGGGGAAGCGAGGCAGGGACCAGAGCGGGTGGGCTCCAGGCTTGGGAAGCAGAACGGACCAGCCTAACTACATACTCCTTGGGGAGGGCTGCTGACTTTGCCTCATCTTCTCCTCAGAAACCCCACGACCCGGCCACTGTGGATGAAGTCCTGCGCCTGCTGGATGAAGACCACACGGGGACTGTAGAATTCAAGGAATTCTTAGTCTTAGTGTTTAAAGTCGCACAGGCCTGTTTCAAGACATTGAGTGAGAGTCCTGAGGGAGCATGTGGACCTCAAGAGTCTGGTAGCTTCCCCCCTGGGGCCTCGCCAGAGCTGGGAGAAGGAGAGAGAAGTGTCCCAGAAGTGGGAAGCACTGAGGAGAGACAGCATCAGGAGGGCAGCAGTGGTAGACAGAGCAAGCAGGCTGCCAGGGGGCAGGGCGGGACTGGGACACAGACCCAGGGTCAGGACATCAGCTCTTCTCAGAGACAGGACAAAGAGAGCCAGCAAACACAAGTGAAGGGAAATGTGGAGCCAACCCAGAGAGAGGGAGAAGATCAGAGCCCCCAGACCAGAGAAAGGGTGTCAGAGAGGCAGTCACAGACTGGGGAACGGACCAGAGCCCCCCAGGCAAGTGGGACTGTTACTGGAACCATACCTGAGACCCAGACAGGTGCCACTGAGACCGAAGGGCACGACAGGAGCTGGCCGACAGGAAACACCAGCACCCAGCCACAGGAGCCCACCCACGGCCAGACCAGGGGGACTGAGACCCGCAGTCAAGACAGGAGCCAGACAAGCCACACTGTTACAGGAGGACATGTTCAGACACAGGGAGGTGCCACCAAGACTGTGGAGCAGGGCAGGAGACAGCCGACAGGAAACACCAGCACCCAGTCACAGGAACCCATCCAGGGCCAGACCAGGGGGACTGAGACCCGCAGTCAAAACAGGAGCCAGGTAAGCCACACTGTTACAGAAGGACATGTTCAGACACAGTCAGGGTCACATATCCAGACCATGAATCAGGACAGGAGCCAGACTCCAAGCCACACAGGGGCTAGAGAACAGGGACAGACCCAGATGCAGCCAAGCAGTGGTCAAAGGTGCACACAAGGGAGCAGCCATGAGGCAGAAGAGACCACGCAGGGAGGACAAGTTCAGACTGGGACAAGCACTCTGGCAGGCAGACAGGACTACAGCAGCACTCACCCAAGGGGCAGTGTGACGGGAGGGCAGGGAGAGAGAGAGCCCTCGGTGGTTAAGCGGGAGCAGCGGGCTGATGACCACACAAGGGAGACAGTGATCAGAAGGCAGGCCCAGGGCAGCCTGCACACCAGCGAGCCTTCAGTGCAGGGCCCGGAGGCAGACCAGCCAGAGGGGAAGACAGGCTTCACAGCCAGGGAGCTGTATTCCTACTTCAAAAGCAACAAGTCATGACTGTCCCAGCCGTGGACTCTACCTCCAGAAGAAGACAGTTGGACAGGCGCTGGCTTGGCCCTGGACATCAGAGCTTAATCATGGTGCTTCTCTCTAAGGTCCTTCTCAGTGAAGCCATTTCTGCAAGGTGCTCTCTATCCTAAACTCTCTCTCTTGCCTGCTTTGCTTCCTCTCAGAAGAAGACACAGAGCAAGTCATGCCTTTCCTGAATGTCCCTCAGCTTATGGGGTTTTTCAGAGCTACTTTTCTCTCTGCCATCTGTCCACTGCCCCATCTATGCTGGTGCATCAATAAAACCTGTCTAGGCAACTGGGCTCTGTGTCCCGTTCAATCACTATTGACGTGATAGGCTAAGGGCCACGGGGTAATGACGATGAACTGGACATGGTCCCTAGCCCTGAAGAGCATCCAGTTGGGAAAATATGGCATGAGATTCCAAGAGTTAGAGTCAAAGAGAGGAGATATCATACTTTTACACTTGGCAGAGATGTATCAGGGAAGGTTTCCAGCAGAAAGGGCATCTTTGTAATGTCCTTAAAGGACAAGCAGGGTTTAGGTCAGGCAAGCTATTCTCAGTCTTTCATGACCTCTAAGTCTCTGTTCACCTGTAGGGTCACATAGGAAGACTGACTTAAGGTTACTGATAAGTGAATAAGGCCACAGGGAGTGTGTAGAGGACAGACAAGATGTGTGTTACCAGGAACCGAGCCAGGAGCCAGAGCCCCTGAGCTTCCCTCCCCCACCTCCTCATCCATGTCGGCCCTGACCTCTCATGATGTCTCGCCCTCTGCATATGAAAAGTTGTGGAGTAGAACTTCTCAACTCGGGTTTATTATAAGAATCACCCCGGGAGCAGTTTTTAAAATACAGATTTATAAACCTAACCCTACAGGTGCTGAGCCCAAAGGTGTCAGTGGAGCCTATGCAAATTGTAAGGGGACTTCTGCTTCTGACAATAGATACTCTGAAGGGCATCCCACAACAAAATAACTGAATTCTGCATAACACATATTTTTCATTGCATTGTTGGTTTACAGGAAGTAAGGGAAATGTCCACAGAGGAAGCAAATGTATTAGGCTGGATAACAACCCCTAAAGATGTCCAAGAAACCTGTGGATAGGTTACCTTATGTGGCAAAAGGGACTTGGCAAATGTGAATAAGTCAAGGGGCTTGAGGGAGAGATTATTCTGGATTATTCTGAGTCTCTACACAGACCTATGACTATGGGCCCGATGCAGTCACAAGGGTCCCTGTAAGAAAGGAGATAGGATGATGGAACCAGGGTTCGAACATTGCACGATGAGCCAAGGAAAGCAGACGGCCTCTTGAAGCCGGAAAAGGCAAGAAAACAAAATTTCTCCTAGAGCTTCCAGAAGGAACTAGCCCTTCCAACATCTGATTTTTAGACTCCTGACTTCCAGGGCAGCAAGGAAATACATTTTTGCTGTTTTAAGCCATTAAGTTTATGGCCATTTGTTACAGTAGCAATAGAAAACTAATACACAAAACAAAAACCCAGAGAGCGCCAGAATAATAAGGAGGAAGCATGTGTGAAAGGGAAGGCTGCCCTTCTGTTGACAAAGTGATTTTATATCCATCCAAACTGACCTTTAGGTATAAAGACCAAAGAGAAACAGCAAAGAACTTGCAAGGACTCAGGGACTGTTGTTCCCATAATCCTTTCCTGGGCAATCTAGAAGAATGAGCACCAGAACAAAGAAACAAAAGAAACCAAACCAGAATTGTAGGAAAAACATTTGCCATACGGTATGATAAGGAGCATTTCAATATATTTAACTGTAGTACTACGACTAAATAATGGTGATAAAGATGAAAGAATAGCATTTAATATTACATGCTTTGAAAATTCAAATATAATACAGCTGACAAAAACGTGGAGGGAGAAGGGGAAAGCATGTGAAAAGTCGAGTCAGTCCACTGATTGTCTTACATAAGTATATGTTTCTAAGTAAAAACAGAATAAAAGGATGTCATTTCAAATTAGATACTGAGAAAGGTAGAGGGGAGGGTAAAAAATTTCTTGAAAATTTCATTATTATTTAGAATTGGGGATGAACAGACATAATATTTTAAAAGGAAAGGAATGCATAAAGTAGTTATCATAAAAGTAGTATTAGAATAAAAACACAAGCTTTACTCAATATCAAAAGATATTCCATAAAAAAAGTAAATAAAACAGACAGCATCATGAATGATGTTATTTATGTTGATGACAAATATTTGCATAAATGTAACAGAAAACTGTGACAGACTGAGGTCAAATATATTATTTGTATTATTAATGTAAAAAGTTTAATTCACTATTAAAAGAACAAGTTTTCATATTAGCTTATGTAAATCTATGTTCTTTACAAGAGATGTCCAAATCAAAGAGATTAAGAAAGTTATTTTGAAAGTAGTAAATGGATATATAGCAGGAAAATACAGATTAAAACCAAATGTAAAAAACAAAATTGAAAAACTGTTATGATCCCATACAAGGTAGAATTCGGGTCCAAAAAGCATTAAACAAGACCAAGAAGGACACTTTAATATGCTGAAGGCTATAATTTCACAATGAAGATATAACAGTTTTCTAAAAATTTTATTTATTTATTTTTAGAGAGGGGGAAAGAGAGGGAGAGAAACATCGATGTGCGAGAGATACATTGAACGGTTGCCTCTTGCACGCTCCCAACTGGGGACCTGGCTTGCAACCCAGGCACATACCCTGACTGGGAATCAAACCGATGACCCTTTGGTTCACAGGCCGGCACTGAATCCACTGAGCCACACCAGTCAGGGCAGATATAACAATTTTTTAATATCAATACATTCAATAATGTAGCACAGCTCTCATAAAGCAAAAACTACAGGAAATGCAAGGACAAAGTTTTTATTTTAATTAATTTTTATTATTTTATTGTTTATGCTATTACAGTTGTCCCAATTTTCCCCCTTTGCCCCCCTCCACCCAGGCCACCCCCAGTCCCATAGCCAATCCCCACATGGTTGTTCATGTCCATGGGTCATTCATACACGTTCTTTGAGTAATTCCTTCACCTTTCAACAAATCCCTACTTCCCAACCTCAGAGAAATTTGTAAATGACCCAACATCAGGATCATAGGGCTGCCAGAAAGACAAGAAGTTCACCAAGGAATGGAACATATTTTTGAACAGATAATGAAGGAGAACTTCCCAGACCTGGCAAAGGAAATAGGCTTCCTGGAAATCCAAGAAGCTCAGAGAACCCCAAAGAAGTGGGACCCAAAGAGGAACACACCAAGGCACATCATAATTACATTACCCAAGATTAAGAATAAAGAGAAAATCTTGCAAGCAGCAAGAGAAAAGGAGACAG